>ML111948.1:32172-72450 GCA_003697995.1 Taxidea taxus jeffersonii | reverse complement strand
ATCCCATGTCTGACAGCTGAGAGTAGAAACATACATTCACCTAATGACATTCACTAACATGGGAAGAGTCGTGAAAATTCTAGAATGCTGTAAATCCTTGTCATACACTATGACATACAACTTCATCACACTCCCACCAGGAGCCACTCTCCTCTACTTAGAAATAATGTCACAAATAGTTTTCTGATGTACAATGCAGACAGACGTACTGCTCTCTGAATACTTGAAGAAATGGTATTACACATACAAGTCTATTAGTTATACCTTTTCACAATCTTGCCGTTATGTTGCCGTTAAAAGGGAAAAAAGGCACAGGCAATGAATGGTGGGATGGGAACAGGCGTAGAGTGTATGAATGAGTTGACTTTACTTTTTTGGAATTGGATGAAGTTGACAGTAGGCACTCAATGGATGATTAAGCATAAATTAATCTCCACTGTGATAAAAACTTAAACAATAAACATGATTTAAAATAGAGAAATGTTGTTGGAATAAAATTTTTATTCAGATTATATTTCACAATAGTATGTATAGCCATTATAAACATGTTTCTGAGGCATGTATCCCAACTTTTATATGTGTATATGAGTGTAAAAAACAAAATGTTATGTGGGAATTTTTTTATTATTATTAAATAGAGGGATTTACCTTATAAGTACATCAACATGCATCTTAAAATTATCCCAGAAGAATGTTAAGTGTAGGCATTCACTGATCATTGTTGTTCTCTCTCTCTTTTTTTTTTCCCTAGTAAGCTTATTGTTAGCCAGTTTTGGTAAATAGAGTGATTTTTAAATTTTCCACATTTGGGCTAGATTCTCTAATAAAGTAAAGTTTTCAAGAAGGTATTTATTCATTTTATTTTTAAAAAGAGCCTCTGAAAACATTTTCATAGCTGGTCATCATCATATCAAATGCAAATGAGAATTAAGACATAGACCCATTTTTCTTTTAGAACCCTAACTTTTAATATCCCTCCACATAGAGACAGGGGCAGAATTTGGACATTCGGGATTTAAGGAAACTAATATTTGGGTGAAAGTCATGGTTAGTGATTGAAGATGAAAGTTAGAGATTCTTCTTGAGATCATAGAAACTTTGTATTAAAATGTGAGGACAATCTCAGACTTGCATGTACTACATTGATCATTTTCTGATAAGGTCTTCGTAGGCTCAGGGATACTGTCCTCAAAGAAACACCTATGTACGTTATCCAACCACATATTTACCACCCACTCCTACACTGTGATACACAGCAACCCCCTCCGGTTGGGCGAGAATCCACCACACTGGATCCTCAGAGGACTGTCCTACTCTGTGATCTTCCATCTGCCCCTGCCCGCCTCCTTCCCTGCTAGGGAATGGTAATGGTGAGACACTCCAGGGTCAAGATGTAACATCCTGGTTTTTATCCCCCACACATTTCCTGTTTCGGCCAAGACTATAAGAATATCCATGCTCAAATGGTCTAATAGATTCTGATAACCCGCCTCAGTGGCCTGCTTCCAGCTTTGCGCCCGAATTAAGCATATTAGACATTGTAATTGGATGTTACGGAGTGTAATACATGCACTGAAATTGATGGAAGTTAATTCTATTGGGAGAACATTTTGTGGACTGTTAGTATTTATAAATGGAAAGCACCTTCTCTGAAATACACAACTGAAGTGAACTCAATAAAAAATATCTATCTAGAATTTAGGAACTGCCAGGGCAGAGTGGCCTCCTTTCAACTCAGGGGATGCCTATCACACACCAGACAGTATGCCAGATACCGGGGAAACTTACAAATGACAAGGTCCATCTCTCTTTCAAGGAGCTCATGATTTTGTGGGAGATACGGACACATAAGTAATTATAATGTAAAATGCTGATGGCTATAGCAGATATACATGGGGTTTGTTCTAGAAGCACAAACCCCATGTAGCCAAGTAGACCCATCAAAGTAGCCAACAAGACCCATCAAAGTGAACCCCATACTCAACTCACTACCGACTCACTTGGTGGTGGTTGGTAATACAGCTCCTGTGGCATGACTTGCTTAATCAGGAACATCCTCATCATTTCTTTTTTTTTCCAGAGAATTGTCTATTGAACCCAAGTTCTTATTGTCCGAGGGTCCTGATGTTGGAAGCTAACTCCAACAGTTATTAATCTTCAACTTTTGTAATTCTGATTTGGCTAGTGATAATTACTTCATGGACTTACCATGAATACACGCTCACACATGCTCTCTCTGTACTGGCCACCATACTAAATGTTTTAAACACTGTGTGTGTGTGTGTGTGTGTGTGTGTGTGTGTGTGTGTGTGTGGCGCTATTTAGCATAACGGCCAGCGTGAAATGAGCACTCAAATTTGTGGTTGTTAGTCCTGAATCGACGAACCTCTGTCACAGTGTTGCACTTTGAGTTTTTGAAAGGTGGTGTTTGAAAAAATATGTTTTATTTATTCATTCAGCAACCCTTTCCTGAGTCGTCTTTTCACCTTTGTGGTGTCCGAGGTGCTAGTGGCTCACTAGTCTGTCAGAGTTGTCTTGTCTTACCTCATCACAGCCCAAGTCCTCACCAAAGCCCAAAAGGCTACTAAAATTGAGTGACTCCACTGTGAAAAGAAAAGGTTTGAAAATGAGAGACCCAAAACAGGGCGACAAAACCATTTCAAGAAATAGTTCATAATCTGTTTTATTATTGAAAGTATAATTCATTTTCATTTTTGCTTCTAAGTAATTCAGCTGGTTTCTAAATATTAAATCACATTAAAGAAAGCTAATTTATAACCGGTATCATAAAAAAAATTGAAAGAGAAACATTTTAAATCTTACATGACAAAAAGAGTTATATGGATTCTATTGGTGAAAATTCTCTAAAATGTGCATTAAAGGGCTTCACATTCTCCTTACTTCTGGAAGGGTAAGATTTTCAGCCGGCTTTGAAAATCTGTGTTTCATGCAAAAATGTTAGTGAAATTTTTGGAAGACAACAAAAACATTTTTCTAACAAATTTTAGTTATAAGTTTCTTAGGAATCCACGCAATTAGAATCTTCATATTGTCACTTTTCTACAAACTGCACAATGTTTTGGGCTCCCTATCACTTGGGTGTTTGGGTTGTGAAGTTGGGGCTAGAGGAAGAAGAGCATGGCTGCTCTTATTTGTCAAACTATGGAAACTGAAAGGCACACTATAGTTATAAAATTGACATTCTTTACTTTTGGGTAAATAAGACATAATAAATTATTATTAGAATTCATATAATCCACAAGATTACTGACAATTTGCTTTGTGTAATAAAACCAGATTTTTTTTCAACAGCAATATGTAATCCCAGTAGACTGAAAAATACGAATTGCATGTAAAATTATGTTATTCAGATAAACCAATTATAATAGTGTAAATCTACACAAAGGAGTCTAACACCAAGAGTAACTATTTCAGGTATTACAAAGCATTTTCGTTTATTCACTAATAAAACCTGAAGTTCTCACTGAATCTTATATGACTAAAAATATTTTATTGCTATGTTGGTTTCTATCCACAATTAGTTTTTACTCTTTCAGTAACCTGTTTTGTAGAGTAAGCGATCATTCCTTATTACAAAGGTAGAATTAGTTTGAATTCAATATAGTATCCCTACTTTTATTTATTTTTAATTTTTAATTTTTAGTATCCCTACTTTTAAAAGGTAATTTCTACTAAGCCATGGATCCTTAGTCCTAATATTAAGATCAGTTTTCCATTTAGGTCAGAAATAAGTAAAAGACAGTGTAACCAAGAATAATTTGCTATTGAGATCTTAGATGCAAACAGATAATTTTGCTATGGAAGGGACCTATTACTCTGTTACTTACCATAGCACTGCATTGGAATGTCAAACAACTAATATGTTTAAAAGGAAATATTTAAAATTTGTGCTAATTTTGCTTTAGTTACCCTTACGAAATTTTGGCTGAAGTCTATGAGTATTACTTTTAGCAGAAAATCGGAAGTTTTGAGTATTAATATCTTAAGTAAATTGCATGTAATGTTAAATTTCATGTTGATGATACTCTGTGGTATTATATTTCTGGGTGAATGCATTTTGTTCACAAATCAAAGGAACTGGCGGTTAGAGACAAGGTGTCTAGAAAAGTCCAAGGCTATGATACCATGAAAATGTTCAGTTCTGCTTTTGATCCTGTTCTGTCCTCTGGATATAACAAGAAGTTCAACCTACAAGTAGACAGTTGTAGAGTGCTTAAAATTGCCAGTGTGAACAAAATCAGTGAAGCCTTGGCCAATGGGGGAAAAAATACTAATGATACATATATATAGAGTGATAAAAATATATTAATATATAATGTCAATACTAACTGCGCATGTGTATGCATGTGTGTAGTTAGCATTTAATTATACCAAACAATTCTTTAGAAACTAGATTCTAAAGCATAACTCAAACCAAAAATTCCTTCTCTATTTTTTAAGGCCAGTATATGGACTTAAAGTCTATTTCAAGATACAAAAATGTCTTTGAAACTGAAGAGTTCAAAAGAACTAGCAAGTTTTAACAACTAGGTTAGATGTAACTTCATAACATTTCTTGCTAAATGTTGTGAAGATAGGGTGAGATTGTTATAAAATCACTCCACTGTTCTGCATATCTTCTTTCAGGAATGTCCCATCTTCTGTTCTAGAAGAAATATATTTTGAGATTTAGATATATTTTGAGATTTAGATTCCAATGATGAGTAGCATTTTCTCTTAAAATGAATTCAGCTGCCACATGGCAGTTTCTCATTGGGGGATGTGTCTAGAGAAGAAGAAAGCAAGGAAGAAATTTATTCAGGTATTTCATAGATCCAAGTGTATGGATGGGTTGATTTCTCCGTATGTGAAAACAATTAACTTTCAGTATGTCAGCCTCCAATTCCAGATTTCAAACTATGTACTACACAACCTGATTTCCTTCCTTACTTGGTCTCCCCCTTCCCCCTCCGCCCCCACCCCACTTCTCTCCTCTAAGCTTTTAGTTTCCTCTCCCGGGTTTTCCACGGTTCAGTGTTTTCTGTGTTGCCCTACCATTCCCAGATGCATGGTGCACAGATCGTGCTTACATATCTAATGATGTTTTTGTTTTGTTTTTAACAGACTATGGAAACACATTTAAAAGTTTATAAGAAACCCAAATCTACAGAAGGCTAAATTGAGAAAATGTCCACCTATATTAGAAAAAATCTCTTGCATGCTCTAGCTGAATGCCTTTTGGATGTAAGGTCCATCCAAAACAATAAATATGTAGGCAGTGCTTCCTTACAGATGTGGGGAGGAAGGCCATGGCTGAGTGAGTAATGCATTCCCTTGGGGCTCTACTCCGTACTTTTGGCTGTGGGACCCCATGACCTGGTTCAGGGCATAGCTCAGTGATTTCGAAACTGTTAAGCCTCACATACCCTTCTTAATCCCCGCTTGATTAGTCAAAATTCTTGCACAACTGGTTTGCATGAAGAGAGACCTTACCTTTCTCCAGGGGAAGCCTGCCTCTTTCGTTCATTATTGGTGCTCTTAGAAGGATCTGCACCAGGATGCATTCTCTTGACCTCTCTCTTATTTAGTGTCATAACTCTGATATTAACAGAAGATGCTATAACTGCAGCCATCTGTCTGGTAGAGCCAAAGAAAGGCCCAGGACTCCTAATGGTGTCACTTAACAGTGGCAGGCATTCAAAAATGTAGCTCAACCTAGCGTCTCAGCAGGTTCCTCTCCCTTGTAGCAATAAACAGGTGTAGGTAGAAAGCAAGGGCCACCTGGGAAGGAAGCAGCAGTTTCAGATAGGAAACTGCCTCAGAATGCCTTGTCTGCTTTTCATGATGTATTTTCATCCACTTGGTATATTTCAGTGATATTCCAGAGAGGCTTTTCTGAATTGGATGGATGGTTTCTCCAGCCATGCAATTTGCATTTTGGAATGGCAGTCCATCTTCTTTAAAATTTTATTTATTTATTTATTTATTTATTCCACCAGAGAGAAGCTGGGAAGGAGCAAAAGCAAGCAAGAAACTTTAAATCTTGAATATAGAACCCAGAGAAATCGATGGGATTTGGCAAATGTAAGACTTCGGTAATATCCAGCTATCTGTAAGCATGTGGGCCCTATTATGTCGTAGGTAATCTAGAAGTGCACCTCCCACATAAACTGATACGATTCCTGGGAACGAAGCTTTACCGTGAGGGGAAGTAGGAAGGGCCAGGTCGTGTTTGTGCACACCAAGATGGGAAGGGGCAAACCTATCTCTGCTGGCTATCGCTTATTTTCTCAAATAAGAGGGAAATGACTGCAGTTCAATAATTTATTAGTCTTCAATTGTTAAAGAGATTGAATTAGCATTTGACCGCATGGAATTTTAATTTTATGGCCAAGCTTATTCTGTTAATCTACCAGTTTCAGATGTCAGCTCTAGTATGTCTACAAAGGAATTAAGAGCTAAAAAACTTTATTTTTTTTAATTTAAATTCGATTATGTTCTCTTACTTTTAACATCAAAATTTTTTGACACCTATATTTCTCTACTGTTCCCCACATCATTGGTTAAGAAAGTACTAAATATTTATGGTAAATGTTTTCAAAATCCTTCCATGATTGATTCTTTGAAAACGAACTAGACAACAAACAGATGGGGGAGATGGTACAACTTTACAAGATGCTTTAGATTCCCTACGATTTAATGCCATCTATTTTGCTTTAACTTTTTATCCTATTAAATGAATGGTAGCCTTCTAGTTTCTTCTACAGCATCACTTTCTACTACTCAGGCTTTAAAAAAGTTTTGTCTTAAGAGCACCATCCTCAAATCCTTTAAGTAAGTACAGAGGAAGATTTTAATGCTTTTCCTTAACCTCCAGACGACTTAAACTCTTCATTCAGTCAAGCTGAATGATCTGTTACTCCATTTATCATCGCGTGTGGCATGGGATGCCATGTTTTTTGTTAGTTTCAAGGTTTTCTAATAGTCTTTCCTTTTAGATTCCAATTCATAAACTAAAAAAAGCAAGCCGTGGGTGGCCTTCTAGCTTTGGGCTATAATATTCAAAGCTATCTCTTCCCTGAACTTCACTGGCATTTCCGCCTTGGAAGAAAGTCCAAACGCTCTCATTAGTTCAAGGTAGGAGAACATCTTGTTATTGTCAGCATCAAATAGCTCAAGTTGCTTTTGTTCTGGTGTCTCTTCTCCTAGAAGACTCTCTATTTCATTGTAAGTTAAATATCCATTTGCATTGTTGTCAGCACCATAGAAAAACACTTGAAGATCTATGAAAATGAAAGCCTTTGCTTATTTCAACTCAGATTTTGAATGTCAACCCAAATAACCTCTCGCCCTTCCGAACGGCACTGTGTCCTCATTGTGGTTGTTTTATTTTATTTTCTTCTGTTTCTCACACACACTTCGGTCATCATTAGTTTCCACTTTGGCTTTTGCCGTATATCTCTTCAACAAATCAATTCTTCCTTTCCTTTGCCGGTTTGTTCTCTCTCTTTATTATATTCTCAGTTATCTGATTATTCACTTTAACAATTATCCTTCTGTTATTTGTGTTCTCATGGTGCTCTTGTAGTTAACTATAAACTCAGTGTCTTGTTTTATACTTTTCATTTATTATTTAAACATTTAATGGAATATTCTCCTTCATGTATACTACAGATTTTGATATCTGTTGGATCTTATTTCCCCCTAAAATGTTACTGAAAACATCCATTTGGCTAATTGTAATGTTATTTTTATTCTAAGTACTTGACTTACCTTGCTTACTACATTCATTTCCTACGTCCTATTTGTCTAACATTTCTTAATATTACATTAGAAGATGCCTACTCTTTTTGCTATCAGCTCTGAACTTACCAAATCTCTTATGCTAAATTGGATGCCATCTCTTAAATTTATTTTAGTTTACATATAATCAAATGTTTCTTCATTTATAACACCACTAAATAACATGCCTTTGTCGGAATTCTTATTATCTTCTCGAGCTCACTGTTATAAATACTGCCTCTATTTAATAAACACAATCAAACATTGTTTTCTGTATTTCTAAAGTGCCAGGCACTGTATGTGATCCTCGGTATGCAAGGATAAGAAGCCATAGTCCCTGATTTCAAGGAGACAAAACCAGCAAGGAAGCAGTTTCAGTAAGCAATGGAATGTACACTGAAATGCAGGTGTAGACAATGTGCCATTGAAGCATACAGAAGGATGAGGGAAAGTTCCACCTGGGGGTGGTTTTAGTTGAATTGAAAAGAATGAAGAGAAGTTCCCCAGGTGCAGGAGTGGATGGAGGTAATTTTTGGAAGGTGTGATGTGTGGTCACAGGCATTGAGTCATGGTAAAGTGTGGCTCAGCAGGAACCTGCAGGCGGTTTGGGCTGACAGGAGTATCTGTGGTAAAGGACACATGACCATCATACTGAGGAAAAATATTTCTAACTGACCTGTCTTCCCTTTGGATCTCCATTTTATAATTGTCAGACACGATGTGCATTGCATTAGCTATTCAATAAGCTTCCCCAGGAAGCCTGTTTTATACCTGAGTCCTGAACATCTGGTCATAGGGCACAGCTTTCAAAACTGTTAGGATCAAGCTTCTTGCATTGCAGATTATTTAACAGAAGCTCTTCTATCAAAGTAAATTGTAGAGAAAGGCCAAAGCATAACACTTTCAAATTTACTTGTGCTTGGCTTAGGAAACCTGCGAAATACTTGCAATATGTCCACCTTCTTCTTAGCTGGTATGAAGTAAAAGAAATGAGATTTTTTTTTTTTTTTCATTTTAAAATATGAGAGAGTATGTTCTGGTAATGAATGGGTTCAGCAAAAGCAATAATTTATACACTTTTTTTTTTAACCTAACATGGTAAAATTAAATGCCTAGGAATACTGACTGACAGGGTGCCCAAGAATAATAGTGACAGAATAAGGATTATGATTATCTTGGTGGTCATGAATTAAATGGGAGTACAGAGATTACAGTGGAATGTTGTCTATGGTAAGAAAAGAAAAGAGAAATTACTATAGTAACAATAATACACGGGAAATATAGTAACTGAATGTTGTATAACTTTTTTTTAAAAGATTTTATTTATTTGTTTGACAGAGAGATCGCAAGTAGGCACAGAGGCAGGCAGAGAGAGAGGGGGAAGCAGGTTCCCCACCGAGCAGAGAGCCTGATGCGCTACTCGATCCCAGGACCTTGAGATCAGGACCTGAGCCGAAGGCAGAGGCTTAACCCACTCAGCCACTCAGGCACCCTGAATGTTATGTAACTTTTAAGAGATTTTAAATCTACCCATGCATACTATCCAGTTAACACTTGCTCTTCTTGAAGTTTTTTGTTTGGGGTTTGCTTTAGCAGGTATTAATCTCCATGTCACAAAAACATCATTTCAAACACCAACCTAGGATCCCCAATTCAGATCACCTGGATTCTAAGCTTGCTGAAAGTGTGGAGGGAGAAGGATAAGCAAACCGAACTTCAGGATGGCTAAAGAAACCAAGTATGATGACAAAGTGTGGTCAGTGACACACTCAGGACATCCAACTATCAATTGAATAGTTATCCCTCCTCCGAGATTCAATGACTTCTCTCTGCCAATGGGTGAAGAAGTGAGTACTAACCAAGCCTTAGGAGAAGTTCCAGGTTTGTGCCTGGAGCTCCTGCATCTGTCTTCTGACCCCATTTACTACTCAGATTTAATTAGATTGTTCTAGCTCAATGGGCCCATTATATCCTTGGAGCTGGCAGTAAGCAACACTCCTCCTCCTTGGGGATGAAGGGAAATAAAACTTTTTTCCTTGATCTTGGTTCATTTTTGGAAAGTAGGGGAATTCAGCAGACTTGAGTGTCTTCCTACTCGAGGCTGATCATGGTGTGATCTTCCAGCAAATTTACAACTCATAAGTCTAAGTACTGATATTTGGAGTTATGTTTGGTCGCATATTAAGTCCAGGGTTACATTCATATGAGGGTTAAAAAACAGATTTAGTTGTCTGATATACTGCCAAACCTTGGGAGCAGGCATCAGTAGCTGGTGGGAAGGGAGTTGTGCTGGGGGGTGAGGGGGTGGAACTGAGATTGGTTTCATGCCTCTTCAATGAAAAGGAATTTAAATGTCAACTCTTAAGAGAACTTTCATTACAACTTCCATCACTCCTCTCTCTAGAGGTTTCACTTAAGTGATTGACTGAGAAGGAATCCAGAGTTCCTTCTCTCCAAATCCTGTCAACTATTTTCTGAAAAGAAAAAAAAAAAAAGGAAAAAATACAAATGACACAAAAAAGTCATTAAATAAAATACAAAAGTATCACTGACTACTTTTACACTCACTTCAGAGAATAGGAGTTAAATAATTCCTAGAGGAGGTTCTATTATGAGTTGTGATTTTGTGCTTAGGAAAACAGCTACTTGGTCAAGATTTATGGAAGGTTACACCCTAAGTTTCTCTTTAAGGAAGTTGGATTAGTGGCTCTTAAAGTACTTCCAAACATTGGGTGGACCATCTGACAAATGAGTATTGTATTTCCTTCATGTTGTCAAAGCCATTGACCTTTCTTTCTCTTCAGTCACCATCTCCAAGCAAATACTTTTTTTTCTTTTTTTTTTAATCACCCACACCCCACTTCTGAAACATTCTACTCAAATATCCCACTCTCTGGCTAGTCTCCTGTCATTCCAGTACCTTTCCCTCTACACTTGATTGCTATTTTGTTCCATAACTGTTTCATCTTTCCATCTCAATCTGAAAGTTTCCTTCTGAAACATTTTCTTTGATAATAAGCCTGAGCCTTTGAACCCTAATTCAAAAATCCATGATCTGTACTCACAAAACACTTGTTTCTGCTTTCCTGTGGTACCCATGTAAAAAAAGTCCAGTCCAGGATCAACCCGGCTACCTGCGTTCTTCGTTTCCTATGCCTGGATTGATACGTTATCCTGGCAAAGATCAAACAGCCCTGTGGATTGATGCTACTAAAGAACCACCATCTTCATTTTAGTGGGACTGTCAATGCTACAGACTCATCATTTCATTTGCTCCATTTTGGCGTTCTCACTCTCCATAACTATTTCAGACTTTCACTGTTTTCCCCTCAGGTCTTCTAATTTGCCAGTTTACCTCCATTGGTTTCAGCGAATGACCTTGTTATTATTGGAAAAAAAAAAATAGAGTCCATAAGCAAATGTTCCTTCATCATTATGTCACTTCTAATTTATTTATATCTACACCACACCTACCTTTCTCTAGTTTCAGTGAAAAAATCATGATCTAACAAAATAATGACAAAATTCACATACTTCTCCTTTTAGATCTAATTTCATTATATAGGTTCCACTTTGCAAATCTGAGTTTTTGTGATATCATCAAAATATACAAATAAAAATATCTAGGGGCCCCTGGGTGGCTCAGTGGGTTAAGCCTCTGCCTTCAGCTCAGGTCATGATCTCAGGGTCCTGGGATTGAGCCCCGCATCAGGCTCTCTGCTCAGGGGGAGCCTGCTTCCCCCTCTATCTCTGCCTGCTGCTCTGCCTATTTGTGATTGCTCTCTCTTCTGTCAAATAAATAAAATCTTTAAAAATATAACTAGGAGACATTCAAATATACAGATATGGAACTTAAGAAATGAGGTCTGGGGCACCTGGGTGGCTCAGTGGGCTAAAGCTTCTGCCTTCGACTCGGGTCATGATCCCGGGGTCCTGGGATCGAGCCCCGCGTCGGACTCTCTGCTTGCTGGGGAGCCTGCTTCCTCCTCTCTCTCTCTGCCTGCCTCTCTGCCTACTCGTGATCTTTGTCTGTCAAATAAAAAAAAAAAATTAAAAAAAAAAAAGAAATGAGGTCTGGCTGGAGATACATATTTGGGTTTTAGTCGCAAATAAAGGTTAAATTGCGGCAGAAGAAAAGTTTCTGGCACGTAGAACACATTCAACAATAGAGATTGTTCCTTGTTCCTGTTTCCCTAAGCTCTTCTTCATTCTCATGTCTTCTAATTAATGACACTAGCATTAATAAAATACACATGCCATAAACTCTAGGATCATCTCAGGCCTCTTCCTTACCACCTCTGTCCGCTAACAAGATCTTGCTAATTCTACCTTCCTAGTGTCCCTTGGGTCTCTCCTCCTTTGGCATTGTCTTAGTTTATATGGCCATTTTCCCTGACTCATGGACACCCTTCTCTAATTGTTCGTCCAGCTTCCAGATTCCCTTCTCTACTATTTTCTTTCAACTTAAAGAAAGATCTGTCAAAACCTGTAAATCTGATCATATTACTTCTTATCATCTAAGTCTTTAAGTAGCTTCCTATTCACGATAAGATAAAACTTAGACTGGCATACAAGGCCGATCAGTATTTGATGCTTGGCAACATCCCCAGACTTACTTGTTGCCACTTTTAACTACACTGTCTCACCTGCCACATCAAGCAAATTGCAGTTTCTTGTATGTGTTATGCTTTTTTTTTTAAAGATTTTATTTATTAGACAGAGATCACAAGTAGGCAGAGAGGCAGGCAGAGAAAGAGGAGGAAGGGAAGCAGGCTTCCTGCTGAGCAGAGAGCCAGATGCGGGGCTCGATCCCAGGACCCTGGGATCATGACCTGAGCCAAAAGCAGAGGCTTTAACCCACGGAGCCACCCAGGTGCCCCTGTGTTATGCTTTTTAATAAATACATGCTTGCTTGCTTTTTTGCTTTCTTTCATTTTTTTCTTTTTGTTTTTTCTATCCCCCCCCCATTCCCACTAGCTTCTTTTTCCTTACCTCCCCCCAGTTCTATCCTCACCCTTTCCTTGGCTAACAATTTGCCAATGGTAATGGTATGTCTTAGATGAAGACTTCTCAGTCTGAGTTATGCATCCTGCCCCCAATTTCTCTCTTTTTTTTTTTTTTGTACTTGTGGCCACTGATCATACCTATTCACATATTATTTTCTTAACTAAATACACTGTCTTAATCACTTTTTACAACTGTTTTCTTAGTACTTAGCACAGACCTGAGACACAAAGAAAGCATACACAAGATGTTTGTTGAATGAATGAAAAAACATTCTAGTTCTTTTTTGCCTTACTGCTTCCATATCAGCATATTTGGATGTGGGATGAGAATTTGATAGTGGGAATAGGGTTAAACTTACGAATGATGAGACAAATATATTTGATTTTGTCTATTGGCCTCTCTGTCTCAAGTAAGGCCCCCTTTCCAGCTTTCTCCTAGCACTAAATACATCCCTATTGTCCGATGTTATCTGCTGGGCTTTCAGTCCCTCCAGTGTGGCAACCACGTCTGTCCTGTTCATTGATGTATAGTCAGCGTCTGGCACAGGCTGGGTTCTCAACAGCGGCTGTGGTATTCACTAATTAATTCTTTCCAGGGGGCAAGTCCAGGGGAAGAGTGAGAGAGGCTCTGTTTCTTAAGTTTACATTGTTCTTTTTTCTTTTCTTTAAAGATTTTATTTATTTGAGACAGAGCACAAGCAGGGAGGAGGCGGAGGGAGATGGCGAAGCAGGCACTACGCTGAGCAGGGAGCCCGACGTCAGGTTAGTTCACAGGACCCTGAAATCATGATCCAAGGCTGAAGGCAGACACTTAACCCACTGAGCCACCCAGGCATCCCACGTTCTCCTTGTTCTTGATCCTCTAAAGATCACCTTAGTTTTAACTCTTTACATATGTGTAGTAGTTCCCTTTCTTCCTTGTTGCCCTGGTTAGATGATAGGTGTCACAAATTAAGGCATAAATGCACTGGTTTTTCAGTTTTATTAACAAACATGAATTCAATATACCATGTTTACCATGATTCTATATACTGTTTATATAATTATGTGTTATAATAATTATATCTCAATGAATTATATCTCAAGATATTTTTAAAAAATACGAGCAGATGGAAATATATTATTTTACCCGAGTGGAAAGCTCAAAAGAATAACAACTTCTAGCCATGTCAGAGAAGGAGGGAACACATGGTCATTTTCTTAAGTTCTTTAGTCATTTTCCCCATTTTGGAAGGTTTTCTCTTTTCATGAATAACTATTAGCATGTTATTCACAAATATCCAGGTAAGAGGGGATTCATGAAAAGTTTTTATAATTGGACAAGTTTCACTCCCAGCATTAGTGTGGCTTGGTATTATGGCTCTAAAATTTGAGTGTGAATCATTTAAGTGTCTACATTTCTTCCTTTCATTTTATAGAATAAACTATATATAGTAGAACTACAGGATAAAATGAAGAAATTGTACTTTTCAGTCATCCCTAGCCCCACAGTTATTTTAGAGTTAATATATAAAAATACATTTAATGATTCAGCAAAAAAAAAGCATATGCACATATAATTAAAATCTGACATTTAATATTTATAGGATAGATATTGGTAAAAATAAGGCTGGTGGTAGGGGGAGCAGGAAGACAAATGCCTTCTTACTTGTTGCATCTTTTCCAGATGATAAGAGTGGGTACCAAGCTGTGCTATCATATTATAAAACTTACCTGGGGTCACCTGGGTGGCTCAGTGGGTTAAGCCTCTGCCTTCGGCTCAGGTCCTGGTCTCAGGGTCCTAGGATCGAGCTTAGCAGGGAGCCTGTTTCCCCCTATATCTCTGTCTGCTGCTCTGCCTACCTGTGATCTCTTTCTCTGTCAAATAAATAACATCTTTAAAAATATAAAAAAAATAAAACTTACCTATAAAATTCTTTATAAATGAAATAATTATCTTGGGTTTCTCTTCCAGTATTTCAGAATCTACTACATCTTTGAGATCTTGTGCTGTTGGTTCTGGAACATCTTTTTTCAAAGAGAACAAACAGTCAGTGACCCTGGTCTAAGAGGTGTGAGAAAATGAATAGTTCCATACTTCATGTAGCATATCTAGGCAAACAAAATGTAGATCTAAATCACCACTCTAACTCTATAATCATCTGGATTATAAGGATCTGGGACAGAATGTTGAATTCATCCTCTTTTCAGCTGTAAACACAATAAAAGTTTTACCTATTCCCAAAGGTTAACATTCCAGTTCCTTCTCCCTTCTTGACTCAGTGTTGGTCTGTGCATGTGTCTTAGATTCCTTAGATTCAGAATCATTCACTTCTTTGTTCATTCAAAGTCATATCTAGGGGCATCTGGGTGGCTCAGAGGGTTTAGCCTCTGCCTTTGGCTCAGGTCATGATCTCAGGGTCTGGGATCAAGCCCCACATAGGGCTCTCTGCTGAGTGGGGAGCCTGCTTTCCCCCCACCTCTGCCTGCCTCTCTGCCTACTTGTGATCACTCTCTCTGTCAAATAAATAAATAAAATCTTAAAAAAAAACACAAAGAAACAAAAACAAAGTCACATCTATTGAGTGCCCACTCTGTGTGAGACCCAAGACTATGTGAGGGGGATACCAGGTCAAATAAGACATTGTCTTCGGCACAAAAACTCCACTGTCTAATGATAAACTTGACAGCAAGAGTTTTTTGGAGGTGTGATGTAGAAAGTGCTCAGGTTGAGATTTCTAGTAAAATTAATACCCTGAAATGTAGTTTCAGCTGGCTCTTTGGTAAAGCAGATGTGGTGACACTGACAAACATAAAAAGAATGACTCCAAATAGCTCAAGAACCCAAGCAACAGCTAACCACTCGAGAACACTATGAGAAATTTTGACTAAATGTCAAATATCAGATGGCATGAATCAAGAGCCCAAGAGGCTGAAAGAATGGAAGATCCCTAGGAATTTTAGAGGTCCTGGAGAGTAGGAACGGACAAATTTTGTGATTCACTTCACTGATTCCATTTAAATCTTATGAGTTAAAATTGAGATCCCAAACTTTTTAGATGCAAGTCCACTCTGGCTCTGGAATTTGTGAGAGTCATGACTCTATAAGCATCACACATACAAAGTAGAAATTTCCACCTCAGAGGCAGGTGGTGAATACAGACAAAAGTCTCACTTTGGTCCAGCAAAGATACACTTCTAAGTATTATGCATTGGACTAACCATTTTGCTAACTTCCAGGTGTGGATCTTTACCAAACTCCTCTGAGAAAACCCAGCCTTATCTCCTTATTCACCTGGAATGATCCAACTCTCTAGCCACCCTACACTTGTAGTAGAACAGGAGACTACTGATGGAGAGCACCGCAGTGCTGACCAGTCTTGCATTATATGCATAACCCCATCTAAAATGGATTCAGAACACTGCTCATGCCTCCCTCCTTCTACCCTGTCTTAGTAGATCTGCTATTTTTACATTGTCTTTTATTAATCCCTCCGCAGTCCCTTTTCTACCTCTGGTTCAGATGAATTTACATCATACTTTTTTCATAAAATAGAAATAGATATGAATTTCCTTATGTACTCACCATTAATTCTACTAGCTCTCCCCACTTCTGTATCTTCATTCTGTTTGTGTTGATAATTGTTAAAATGCATAATGTCTCTGCTCCCACAAAAGGTCAGTTCTTCTCTACTTGCAGTTTGGTCCCATCCTGATTTTTCAAAGTTTTACTACAGCAATTACTCACCATCTTTCCCACATACTAATTTCTCTCCATATGCATTTCCAACAGGACAAAAATATGTTTTGGTATCTTCCATCTTAAAAAATTTCTTAATGCAGTGTCTACCTCCAACTACTTAATATTTTCTCTTTTCCTTTAATTGCAAAACTTCTCAAAAGTTTTCCCCATTCTTTATATAACCCACTTTTATTGGGCTTCCACCCATGTTAGTCTATTGAAACTTTTACCCCCAAGATCACCAGTGACCTCTGTCTTGTCAAATTGAAGGATCACTTTGCATCCTTATCTTATTCAACCTCAGCCTCTCAACATATTTGACATAATTCTCTTTCTTTCTTTTTTTTTTCTTAAAGATTTTATTTATTTATTTGTCAGAGAGAGCAGGAGCGAGCACAGGCAGACAGAGTGGCAGGCAGAGGCAGAGGGAGAAGCAGGCTCCGCGCTGAGCAAGGAGCCCGATGTGGGACTCGATCCCAGGATCCTGGGATCATGACCTGAGCCGAAGGCAGCTGCTTAACCAACTGAGCCACCCAGGCATCCCTGACGTAATTCTCTTTCTTGAGATACTTAATTTTCTTAATTTTTCTCAGTCTCCTTTCTATAAAAGAGGAATTGAATAGTACGTATGCTGACTTATGCCACATGGTTGTTGTGAGGATTAAATGAGTTAGTACATGAACAGAGTTTAGAATGGCACCTGGCAAATAATACATCTCAATAACTGAAAGCTGGTGTTCTCTAAGATGTACTATCTTGTTCCCCCTCCTATTTCAAAGACCACTTCAGTTTTGATTTATGGCTACACCTCTGCTGTCAGAACTCTAAAGGTTGGAGCTTCCCAGAACTGGAGTCCTGGGCCCTTTTCTCTCTCCTATCAAAACTCCCTCCTTCTATGATCCCACAGAGCACCATGCCTTTGATTATTATACAGATGTTGATGTCCCAAGTTTATGCCTTCAGCCCTTACCTGTTCGTAGAGTTCCCACTTTAACTGCTTATGTGGCATCTTTTAAGTCTAACAGCACTTCAAATTTAAGATGTCAAACAGAATTTTAGATGCCCCCCCCAGATTTTCCGGTGTTGTGTATAGGACTAATACACACCCAGTTACTCAAAGACCTCGATCGCTATATTTTTCTTATTCTCCAAACAATTAAGTTCTATTGACTGTACCTCCAAGAGTTTTCCCAAAACCTTCTATTTTTCTCCATCTCAGCCATGATGACCTTTCATGACCCTAATGCTTAAAGGTTTCCTGAAAGAGTGCTCGCCTCCGGTTCTTGGCTTTTTGATATTTAGCATCTACTCAACAGCCAGTGTCATCTTCAGTTATTTTTGCCATTCACTCCCCTGTTAAAACCCTCCAGCTTCCCAAACATCTGACTGTGGCCCACCTGGGCCCATGTGATCTCGCCATCACCCGTGCTTTCAAACAGCTGGACCACACTTCCCACTTCGCTCACTGAGCCTCAGCCTTCAGAACATTTTCTGTTCTTCTCACAAGCTAAGCTCACTTCTCCCCTAAGTTCTTTGCATTGCTATCCCCCTCTGCTGGAAGTCCCCTCCTTCAGATCTTCTTGTGGATGCACCTTTTTCTCATTCAAGGCCTCTTTGCAAGTGCCTTCTGCTCAGAGAGATTTTCCTCATCACTCAATTTAAACTGCTCTCCTCCAGTCACTTATTATCTTCTTTTTAAAAGATTTTATTTATCTGTTGAGAGAGGGATAGAGAGGGAGAGAGCACAAACTTGGGGAGCAGCAGAGGGAGAGGGAGAAGCAGACTCCTCAGTAAGTAGGGAGCCCCATGCTCACTCGATCCCAGGATCCTGGGATCATGACCTGAGCCCAAGGCAGATGTTTAACTGACTGAGCCACCCAGGTGCCCCTCCAGTCACTTATTAACTCATTACTCTTTCTTAATTTCTTTATGAGACTTATCTTTATCTAAAATCATATTTTTTTATGCTGGTGTTTCTTCGTGGTTTATTTTTATTTCTCTCATTTGGAATGCTACCTTTATGAGAGCAGAGATCTTCGGTGCTGGGTCCCCTAGTAGATGATACTTGTTAAATATTGTTGAATAACTGAAGGCTGAAGAGATGGTATTTCCAATAAAGGGTGAGAACAACCAAAGGCAATCCAAATGTTCTCTGTTGGTAGTGCTGTATCTCACAAGTATCTTTTCCTTCAATATAAATAAAACTTTAAGTTATAAAAATTCTGTCCTAACCCTGCCTCTGGACTTGAATACCAAAGCTACTGGGTTGCAAGCAATGTGGAACATCCATACTAAGGTTTCAAGGGAAGATTTGTGAAATACAGTGACTCAGTTTATCAATTAATTCATCTCAGACTGCTCATTTTCATCATTCATGAATTGTTGATAATAATCACTGTATACTTGCAAATGTAACTTGCAGAAATAAAATACTGCCCATGTTAAAATGCTTTGCCAATATGTTACTGTCATTAATATTACGTATGGCATTTAGATTATTTACAGAAGCAGGGATTGGTAGGGAAAAATCCACCATCTCTCTTCTCACGATTAGTCTCATGTATCATTTATGCATTTATTCATTTTTCCAACAAATACAGAGTACCTAAAAAGTGTCAGAAATGTGCTGGAAGATAGGTAATGAATTAAACATATACCAAGCCCACCTTTTCCTGAATATCATACTAAAGCAAAATTATCAGTATAACCAATGATCAGCATACCAGAAATATCATAATTTTGAGTAGACATTACATATGGCAATCTTGGAGTATAAAATTTCTTTTCTTTTTCTTGGAAGGACTGAGTTGGCGATGAATATGAACTGAAATGTTCCATCCTGGTCATATTCAATGTTTTCTCCAAAATATAGAGATTCTCTTTAAGCTGGGAAACCTGCAAGAAAAAATCATGTAGGTCCTAGAAAGGAAATTATAATTAGTGAGGGGTTAAAGAAGGATAAAAACGAATGATTAGTCAAAATAGGATCAATTGTATCACATTATGTCTTCAAAAAAAAATGCTATAAAGCATATCCAGGGAAAATATTTAATACCCAAGGTGTTTTCTGATAACACATTATAAAGAAGAAAGTCTATTTTTAAGATAACTTATTCATTATTTAAATTATTTTATTATCAATTTTTCCTTCTTGAGGTCTTTAGGTTTAAAAGCCTGCCAATCCAGTAAACCTCACTGTACTCACCCAAAACAAAGAAGAGAGGATTAGATTGGATTTCAAATAAAATTATACATGTGGCATCAAATTTTTCTCTTTAAAGGAATTCTGCCATAAAAACTTATGAGGCAAATAATTTCATTTTTATTTCTTATAGAAATAAAGTCAATGAATGAAGAGTATATATTCAAATGATTTACAGCAATTAAACATTGTAAAACTGCCAAATTCTTCATCTTGGTCATAATAATGTTCATAGTGATATGTACAGTTTGAATGGTGACTCAGTTAAAATTTTCCACATCAGTTAGGTATATCATGGGTGAAAGGACCAACCTATGTTCATTTTCTAATGAAAACTGGAGGGAAATTGTATTCACATATATTATTATATTATAAATATTCTACATATACGTTATTGTTAGATACATACATATGATACAACATTATATACATTATAAACATATCAATAGTGTGTGAGAAATAGAGCAAATCATTTTTCTGACAGGAGCCAGATGCATCTGATAACTAAATGCGGAGTGGCTGGTATTATGAACAAATCTTTGGTGACATCTAGTGGTCAAATACAGATTTATTACTCACTTTTTTCAAAGCTTTAAAATGCCCATGTTGTATATAATCTTGAGAGATGCTGAAATAAATTGGAAACTGGAACAGAACAGAAAAAGTAAACTTCTTTTCTTCAGAAAATAATACCTTAAAACTGGTTAAGAATAAGGGGGAAGGCAGAAAAGAGAATCAGCTTTTACTAAACATTTTCATATTTTATTGTGAGAAATTTGTGTAGGTAATAAAATAAAAAAAACAATTAGCTCACCTAATTACATTATAAATGTGTTTCTTTCTGCAATTATAGTTAGCTTATGTGGATATGCTCTGATTCTGACCAGAAGTACCACATTTATTTCTTCTAGTGAGGTGAATCCCGGTAATGTAAACTTCAAACAGAATTTGATGGAAACCAGTAGGAGAGCCTGTGAATATATTTTTTATGTTCTGTAATCTACCATTATTCATTGTGTTTGATTGCCAGTATGTTTTTGGGATTATGGAGTAAATATGCACTTTGGCTGCGTATTTCGATAATCCAGATTCCATTTTATATGTTATTTAAGCAAGGTAACTTGCCAAACTATGAAGTCTTTGATTTTTAGTAGGTTGTGAGGGACAAAATACCTATATTTTTAACAAATGAACTCACTTAGAGCTTGAGTCTGCATGTTTCAATAGCAGAAACAATGTGCTAAACAGAACCTATACTAGGTTCTAGTATAAACCTAGTATAACAGGTTTATATAATACAATGAAAACATGAATAAATATTAATAATATTTAATTATGTTAACAAAAATTATAAATTAATCACAATAAAAATAAATTAATATTCAACAAATAAATACAATAAAAGTATTAAATTATATTAAATATAATTATATTAATTATATTAATAATAGGATGAAAATATTGATAAACTAATGAAATACACTTGGCAAACACCAAGCTTTTCCAATCACAACTGTCTTTGATTTTTGTGACTATCTATATGCACAATTGACTCTTTGGAACAAAATTCTACCAAAGGGTTGGGGGGGAAATTCCAGTCATACTTTTAAAGGCCATGTCCACATACTGCAAGTGGAATTGGAATTTTGTTAATTATCTGGTTAATTTAATTACTTCAGGCATTTAAATCCAAACTCAATTTTTCATAGCCTCATTTACTTACATTAATGTGTCTCTATTGATTAAATTAAATGTTTAGTCTGCACTAAGCTACGTTGATTTAACCCTGCAAACTGACAGGAAAGTAATAAGGAAGTGCATATAACGTAAACTACCACAGTTTCTCAGGGGAAATACCTATTTTCTTTACATTAGCTAGGCTCCATTGCATTAATCTTAAACAATAAAATATTTGAAATATATGATCAAAGCTTTAAAGACAGTTACTATTTTTATTAGTTAAAAATATATACTAAGGGGCGCCTGGGTGGCTCAGTGGGTTAAGCCTCTGCCTTCGGCTCAGGTCATGATCTCAGGGTCCTGGGATCGAGTCCTGCATCTGGCTCTCTGCTCGGCAGGGAGCCTGCTTCCTCCTCTCTCTCTGCCTGCCTCTCTGCCTACTTGTGATCTCTGTCTGTCAAATAAATAATAAATAAAATCTTTAATATATATATATATATATATATACACTAAGTACCTACTAAGTGCCAAGTACATTGCATTTAGGAAAAAGTGGAGAACAGCAGACTCCAAGCTTCATGCAACATATAATCAGTCTAGCTGAGAAAATTGGCATTGACAGAATTCGAACTGAATGCAGTCATATAAAATGCTATGGGAATTTCTAATGACAAGAAATCCCAATGTCCAAAAATTTAGTATGCATATTAAAAAGTCACATTTATCCCTTATTTCTAGATGCCTGTCAAAGATTTTCAAGCTATTGTAGGCTGTGTCCTTGTAGGAACTAAAAGTGAGAGCTTTACTCAAAAACAGAATTAAAAGACATCGAGGATATGATCATTTGTAATGTGTGTCATAAGTAATGACTTACTTTACAAAAGATAGAGCAAACTCAAAGTCGCTTTATAATAATGCTGTTCTCATTCATGTTTATCTTGATGTTACGGTGAATGGGAAGAAGTATCTATAGCTGGGCCATCAGGAATCTCATTGGCTCCTATGAAGGTATTGTTAATGCCAACCGTGGTGAACATCAAGGCTGAGGAGAGCAAAGCCTTTGCCTTTGCTTTTGAGTATTTTCTTTAGTATTTAATTTTTCTCTGAGTTGGTGTCATATGTGATTCTTGGGCCCTTCTGTTTTCCAGAAGAGTGAACAAGTTTTTGTCTTCTTGTCCCCAAAATACAGATGTTAAAGCTGCAACTGGCATCTTCAGCTATGGGAGTCGGTGTATTATACTCTAATCGTCTATTAATACATGCCCAGCTCTGCCCGGGTTATGCCATTTCACAACACAATTTTACTAGTAAAGAAATGAAATTTTTCTTTAAGAGAGGTAGAGAGACATAGAACTAACAAAGCTAGAAAAATAAAGGCAGAACAAAACAAAATAGTACATAACTCTACAAATGTAAATGTCCTTGTTTTAAGGAATTCTTTCTTGTCTTCGTTAAAGTATTACTGCTTTTTTTTTTTATCAGTGTAATCATGATGCTGTATGTATATATATTTTTTTCACTTGAGCTTGTAGAGTATACGTTTTTCCCACACTACTAGGGATTATATTTATCACTTGTAGTTTTGTGAGATAGTCTATCAGAGTATATATGTCATAGCTTACTTAATCATTGTCTATTTACATTTATGTAAATATATAAATTCATTTTGTTGTGTTTTTCCCATGTTTACTGTTAAGAAATATTCTTTTGGGAACACCTTTGTGTTTGCTACTTTTGGAATATTTACATTATTTTATTAGGATAGAGTCTTCAAGTTGAAATTCAGCTGATTAATGGGTAGGATTAGTTTATAGCTTTTGATAGGCATTGTTAAGTTGCTTTCCAAAAACCTTCAATGGTTTATCATGAGTACCTTTTTTTGGAATACTATCATACTAGGAATTAGGAATACTATCATTATTAGGAATTAAGCTTACATTTTTCTTCTTTTGCTAGTCTGCTAAGTAAAAAGTGTCTCAGTTTGATTTTGATTTTCATTTCTTCCCTAAAGAAGATATTTTTATGTATATTCTTGTCTGTTTGTAAGTATTTTAATTTTTTCTTCAAAATTTCCATAAAGTTTGAGTTGTTTTTGGCAAATACATATCTTACTATATTATTTGTCTCTAGTGTTTATACATAATATCTTAATTTTTTCCTAATCTATCATTCCCTTTATGAGTTCTTCCCTTGTTTTCAGACTTACAAAGTCAATTGTGTCCCTTCTGGAGTGTTGTTAAATTTTTAGCTCTACTTTCTTTAAGTCATATATTGTTTTGGAAATCTTAATTTTCAGTTGATATAAATTAACTCTAGTATTTGAAATGAGTTATTTGCCTGAACTAATTTTCTCCCCAACTGATAAACTGTTATTCCAATTCTCTTCACTATACGCTTTCTCTACTCTGACTTGGTTGTGTTTTCTTTGTTATGTAGAAGTTTTTAAATTTATCAGGACCCATATTTGTCTTATAAAGGGTTTCTTTTTCTTCTTGCTCAGGTTTCATACTCTGACATGCTTTGCCCATCATGGACATTGAGGAGTATTTGGCTATAATTTTTAATGTATTTTTATCTTCTGATAAGCTAATTAGCACAAGATCTCCTGACTCATGAGTAGGTATCTTTTGAGGCTTCAGGGTGGCTCAGTTGGTTAAGCCTCCAAGTCTTGATTTCGGCTCAGGTCATGATCTAGGGGTCGAGATCCAGCCCTGCACACGCTCTGCCCCGGGCACTGAGCCAACTTGAGATTCTCTCTCTCCCTCTGCCCCTCCCCACCCCGCTTGCACTCTCTCCAGACTAGTTATCTACCTTTGACATTTTGTTCCTTTGCTCATTTCAATGTAGTTTTGTTTAAATGTCTCCTAAATATGTCTGATCTCAAATGTATCATGTGGGAACCTCTGAAAACCTCGTTTCATTCCTTTGATGCAGCTCTTTTTCCCAGAAAAGCTACATAGCTGCATATTTGTGAGTCACTTAACATTTGATCAATTAGCCACAAGGTACTGACTGAGAAACAAAGAAAAGTTTCAACAAAATGGCATGAACAGATGGCGAATCGTGGAAAGAAAGCCTTCTTTTATCTACACAGCCCACTGACCCTTATTACTGGAATGAAATAAGGATGCTTTCAAAGATGCACTTATGCCATTGCACGGAATTATTCTGTACTGTTCGTGGATGAATACAAGCTCGCCATTCAGTGCAGCCGCTCTGCTGCTGTCTTAAACACCAAAGAACGATTCAAGGATAACTGACCTTGATACCCTCATATTAGGTCCTGAACAACAAATCTGGTATTTGCAGGCCAAGTCTGAGGCATACATTTGGAAAGTAAAGCAGAAAAGCCGTGTGAATATAAACTCTGTTATTAATACTCCTCATATCATTAAACGTAGTCTATTTGAAAACATTCCCAGGATGTAAGTAGTGATTTATTTGTTTGGGGCGTAGGGGTGGAAAAGTCCTCCTCCTTCTCACTAAACAATCTCATTTGAGTTTTTCATGTTCAGTAAATTCTAAGCACTGGGGAATACATTTTCCTTCCTATAACTCAATGTGGTTTGCATTAGTCCTTAATAAATATATTATGATATGCTATATACCTCCGTTTGCAGTTTCAGAAATCATTGTGTAGCTTCCTGCCAACCACCTCCAAAATGAACAAATAGGTTATTGCACTCAAGGTGAGTAACTGTGTATCTTTTAAAATTGAATTATTATCCTTTTAAAAAATTAATCATCCTTACTTGTGCACCAACCTAGACAGAGTACTGACCTCCTCTAAGCGGTTGTGAAGGTTATTCAAAGCAGTGGTGACATTTTCCAGTCGTTTTTCGAAAGCATTCATTTTTGAACCAACAGGATTCTGGAGCTGCTGAAAGAGAAACACCACAAAGGCATTACCCCAGGCAAAAACAGTGAGATCATTAGTGGGATTGCAGGTAAAATGACTTAGTTTGATTTTTGCGTCTCTTGGTTAAAATATCTAGTTGTTTTTTAATAAGGTAAAGGGTGCCAGTGGTATTTTAGTGTACAATACCGACATCCAATGAAGAGACAAATTTGTTTATTTTTTTGAAGAGATAGGAAAGAGTCATTTATGCTGTTTCTAAGGAATCGTCCATACCGAAGAATTCATTTGACTTTAACTCATGTAAATTCATATCTCAATATCATTCTTTTAAAACAGTATTACAATGATCAACATAGTTGTGTACATATGTTAAAAATTACCTGGTGTAATCTCTTTTCATTGTGGTTGATTATTGGAAACTTACTGTAGGCAAATACTTGTTGCTTAGCTCATCAGGCTATTATTATTAAGTAAATATATATCATTTTCTTATACATAATTATATTTAGGACATTAAAAGGAATTTATAAAAGATGCACTGTTCATCTTAAAGGGAACTGGTTATTTCCCCCCCAAATTTGGTAAAGCTGGGCTGAATCAGTGTTTGGTTGATTTTCTAATATTTCATAATTAGATATATTTAACTATTAAAAATTAAGGAAGAGCCATTAGTGCTGCTGTAGTAAATCACAGCCTGTGTAAATGAATGTTTCTAGAAGGCCACTGATGTCAATGGAAATCTGAACCTCCCGTGCCTGTAGTTTTCCTGTCAACAGATAGCAATGTGGATGTTGCCCAAGAGGGATAAATGGATTCTTATTCAAATTCCTATAAACTTGGTAGTTTAGACTGAGAGTTCAAGAGCCACATTGAAAACAAACAAACAAGTTGAAAAGAGATCCGTGATGAACATCTTTATGTGTGTGTACATTCAGCATACCACCTCATTCTTTTGGTAATGGAACCTCTCTATATTATGGTGTCCCATATAGTTTGGTGGGATAATCCTTCCCCGCAAGAACAGAAATGTGCACAAGAGCCAGGCTTGGCAGTCTGAGAACCCATCTCCTGCGAGCAGTGAATAATTCAGGGATGAGCACAGGAACCCAGAGGGAGCTATCTTTTCAGACTGCCAGAATTGCTAACCCTGTGGGATAGGAGCTTTAAAGACAATAGCTCTGGATCACTGGATCCAGCTGTACCTGAAACCGAAAATGAGATTTTTTTAGTTGTATGAGTTAATCCACTCATTTGTATACCAAGTTAGTTTAATAGAAGCTTATTTACCTTTGCTTATAATGTAGTAAACCACACATTGATAAGAATTTTGAAATAAATCATAAAGTACTTCTTTACAGTTGTGGGTTAACTATACCAGAACATATTTCATTTCACTAAGAATTCCCTTTGAGGACAATATGAAATTTGCTGTTATCCATGCATAATAAAGATGATATTAATAAAAAGTCAAAAAGCACTAAATTAATTGTGAAGACATTTGAGTGGAATCTATTAATAATTTTCTTGCTAATCAACTCAGTCATTTTAAACAAATCACACTTCTTATGTCTTTGTTTTACTCTTATGCTTTATGCAGGAGCTGACTCTCATAACATAGATACCTGTCCCTGCTGGTACTCAGATGGCATGCCCCGACATCATTTCCTACACAAAACCAACTGCAAAAAACACAAGAACAAAAGACACAAGAAAGAAAACACTAACCAACACAAAATTGAACACAAAATATGTGTCTGATATCCTAATACCCTAGGCGATCTGTTTCAGTGTTCTTTTTCCATAAACATCTCAGCTAAGGAGTTTATTCCTTTTTTCTTATGTTTACCTTTTGCCTTTCATACATTGTTTTGGGTGCTGTGAAACTCAGCGATGTGAATTTTCCCCATAATTCTATTCTGGAAAGTTTAATGAAAAATAAAAAAGATCAAGAGAGTGGAAAAGTGTAAGGGGACCATGTATTCACTAGAATGTGGAAACTCAGATTAATGGAATTTCCCCATTCATTTATTCAGCAACTAAATCTGACACATGCTTACTGAATCCCTACTACTCTAGGCATTTTGCAGGAGTACTTTTCTATTTTTTCATACCGATGTGAGGTTATTTGAGCAGGAACAGATGAAGGAGGTAGAGTGGTTTTAAGCATAATTTTAATAAGCACGCCCCTCCCCCAACACACACAATGTCGGGTCTCTCTGTATTCACATTTGAACTGAGCAAGACATGGGTGAAGCAGAGAAAATGCTAAGAGGCACAAGATGCTTTCAGTTTATCTTTGAAATTTGCTGCTGTTTGAAACAGCTGAGGAAGAGCTTCTCTTTTCCCCACCACAGAGGGTCGCTAACTCATACTTACTTTATCTGTTCAACCTCTCAGGAAACTAGACATTTCTGTCTAGTATCTGCCCTTCACAAAGATCAGGCAGTGGAATAACCTCTAACTGGATTAGTGAGTTAATGAGAAAAATGAAAATTGTAAGTGTTCACTCAGAGTCTGATTAAGTGTAAAAGTGTATATGTTTACTTTATAACTTAGTTATAAACAATTCTATGGGAGATCCTAACTTGGTGGATATATCCAGGAAGGAGGAGAGAGAGAAAAGGAGACATGCCATCCATATTTGAACTTGGTAAGTAAAGCATTGAAGCTCAGATACAAATTCACACAAGAGAGATTTAATTTTCTCAGTATAATATACCAGTACCAATAGCCAGATTCTTAGCTAGTGTCTGATTGCTCCCTACATAGTAATTGAGCTGAAATAGTAAGGCGTGTACTAGAGTGTGGAAAGGTAGTTCTTTTATGACTATGAAAGGTTTTTCATGTTGTTTTATTTTTGTCACTATTTGATATAACTCTGAACACAGTCCATCCCAGTTTTCAAAATGCAGCTCTTTATTTCACCAGAATGATGAATCCATTAAGATTTTGAATCAGGGGCGCCTGGGTGGCTCAGTGGGTTAAGCCTCTGCCTTCAGTTCAGGTCATGATCTCAGGGTCCTGGGATTGAGTCCCGCATCGGGCTCTCTGCTCGGTGGGGAGCCTGCTTCTCTCTCTCTCTCTGCCTGCCTCTCTGCCTACTTGTGATCTCTCTCTCTCTCAAATGAATAAATAAAATCTTAAAAAAAAAGATTTTGAATCAGAAATGTGTGCTAGTTTCTTGCCTAATACAAATATCTTAGGCCAATATTCTAAAAGAACTGTAAGCTGTATTTATGCACTACTATTCTAGGCTTAACCACTATCAAACTTTCTACTTTTTTGTCACCAAACATTTCCATAGTAATCTAAGACTGTGGCTTTCACTAATGTTTTCTCAGTCTTAAATTTGTGGACAGAGATTATTAAGGATTACACTGCATGGATTAACATCAAATGGTTAACAATGTATAAAGATTTATGCTATAACATTGACAACAGAATCAAAGTCAGTAGGAATGGGTTATTGATGTATCAGAAAATGCCCTCCAGAGGAAGGAAGTAGGGACATATTCTGGTCATTCTTTCTTCCCCCTATCTTAACATAGCCCATAAGTAGTTTGTATCTGTAGATGAATAATCCCCTGTTACAGATAATTATATGATAAATTTCCTTATCAGTGATAAGCATATCTTATATATAGAAATTTTTTAATATTTATTTTTATTTATTTATTTTTTTATATATAGAAATTAAGTAGTATTATTACCAAGATCTCACAGTGAGGTTTTTTAAATGATAACTAAAAGTATGCCTTTTTTATTTTTTAAATTTCAAATTTTTATTTAAATTCTAGCTAGTTAACATATTGTATAATATTGGTTTCAGGAGTAGAATTTAGTGATTCATCACTTATAATAGTGGGTTTTTTTAAAAGATTTTATTTATTTATTTGACAGAGAGAGAGAGATCACAAGTAGGCAGAGAGACAGGCAGGGTGGGGGGAGCAGGCTCCCCACTGAGCAGAGAGTCCAATGCAGCGCTCGATCCCAGGACCCTGAGACCATGATCTGAGCTGAAGGCAGAGGCTTAACCCACGAGCCACCCAGGTGCCCCTATAATAGTGGTTTTAATAGAAACTAGCTCCAACAACTATTTCGTAGCAGAAAAAAAGCTGCAAACAAGTACTCTAAAATGAAGTAAAATAGCAAAACATTTGGCTTACTTTATATACATATATATATATACGTATACATATATATATACACACACACACACACACACATACACACACACACACCCCTATATACACACATGTATATAAACTCATCTTGTGCTCTGTATGGTTTATTGGACATTTTTATATGGTTTAAGGGGCCATGAGTAGTAAATAGTAAACATGTTCTGAGCTAAAATTATTCAGTCATGGTCTATGAATTGTGAAAGCTTGCTTGTCTAGTTGTTGCTGTATGAGCTCAGGATTGCTGTCTGATGATAATCTGCTTTACCCGTGGGTATTCCCTGGCTCACCCTGGAGAATAGAGGAGTCCCTCTAGTCAAGTACATGCCCTTTTCAGGGTCCTTCATTTTTATAAGAGGAGGTCCGCTCCCTCCCAGGGCAATTGCCTACTGAAGCATATAGTGCTGCATTGAACTCCCACAGTAAAGCAACCGTACTCAAGGTCCTTTCCAAGAGTATAATTGACCTGTCTGTCTTTTAATAGGATTCAAAAGCTTGGCCGAGATAAGGAATAGTCATAAAGGACTGTATAAAGATGACATTATCCACCCATTCATCTAGATATATTTCCAAACACACTTTTTAAGTAGCAGGCTACTTTTATCCAATGGGATTTTACATGCTGCCTGATAAATAAAATGGATTAAAATGAGAGTTTCCTTTGACCAAGGTGAAACCCTGATATCTTCCAAGGAACTCAGCTCTGCAATGAAAAATTTGAAAACCATTGCTCCAATCTGGGCTTGCAAGCTCAATTGTTCTTAAGGGCTCTTTCAGGTAAATGTAAATGACGCCATGTCTCACATACGTAGAAAGTAGTGGGGGAGATATATGTATATATATATATATCTCCCTCACTACATATATATATATATATATATGTATATCTTCCTATTTTCCCTATTTTATATTATATATATAAAATATGAAACAAAAGTCATATTTGAATGAATGCTTTTAAGGAAATATATATATTCTTGGTGTGTGTGTGTGTGTGTGTGTGTGTGTGTACACATTGGAAGAAAACTGACAGAACTATAATCTAGGACAATTATTTACTCTCTTTGAGGAACTGCTCCCATTTTAAAAACAGGAATTTTAACAAATAAGTTTGTTGGGTATTTAAATGAGACCGTGCATATGAAATACTTATCAGAGTGCCTGGCACATAATCCGCCTCAATAACTGTTATGTAGTAATACTTATTTTATAGATAGAAGAATATATGCCAGGAGGAGAGCTAATGAAAATCATCAATTATACTTTGGGAATTGATAGCTTTATTTTTCACTTTATAACTCCATTCTTGATTTGCTGAGCTATTGTGAAATAAATTACATACATCATTACATTTCATTTCTAAGTACTTCCAATGTACATCTTTAAAAAAACAGCACTCACACACCTAAGATAACATTACCACATCTGAAAATAAAGATTCCCTCTAGTCGTCCAATACTCAGCCCACTGTCAAATTTTGCTATTTGTCCCCCAAAAGTCTTTTATGGTATGTTTGCTCAGTAAACAATTTTAAATGGGGAAGAATTTACCAGGTTGCTTACCATATAATCTAAACATCGTTTGGGCATTTCAAAGCAATTAATTTTATACGAGTTGGCTAGTAGAACAAGACAAATGTTAGGCGAATGGAAAGGGGAAGGAAAAGACCTGGCTTGAACAGTCTGTTACATCTGAGCGGACAGCCAGGGCATGCTGTTCATGGCAACTGGCATTTTTTCAGTTGGACTCCAATGTCACGGGATAGAGTCATGCTATTCATGCTATTCATTCTAGCAAGTAATATGGCGATGAACAATAATACGAACCTGAAAACTGTCAGTATAGAACAGAGAATTCACAACTGTTTCCATAGAAAGAAACTGGTCCAATAGAACGCATATAATTGTGCAGCTGGAGGATTTTGCCTTTCATGTCACGAAGTTCCAGTGTCGTGGATATATTTAGTTTGTGAACGCATTCAAATAAACGGGATACTTCCTATGAGGGCAAAAATTGAGAAACACAGAAAGCAAAGAATTTACTTTTTAAAAAGTTAGTTTACTGATAGTTTCTGTGAAATTGATTGACAATTAAACTGAAAAAAATCAAGTATCAGGAAGATACATTAATGAAAAGGAAAGAAGGTTTGGTAAAGTGAATATGGTTCAAAATTTAGATGCTCTGTTAGAAAATTGGTACAGCAAAAGGTTATTCTTTGCTTTTCAAATGTGCTAACTACCTTGATTTTTTAGCTGTTAACGTATATTTCCACAACTTATGGTTTTGTTCTTTGCAAGAGACTCATAGCAATCAGAGAAGAACTAAACAAGAATGAAATTGAGCATTTGTTTTTATTTATTCTAGCCTGAGGTTTTCCGAACATATATGCTGGCTCATTAATTGGGGTGAATTGTAAATTTCTGATCTTTGAAGTTAAGGCTAAATCTGTTAGTCACCTCTTTCCCTCCCCTATCTCCCAATCTCTCTCTCACACATACAGACACATAGACACACACACACACACACACACACGCACACACACACAGAGTCACATTCACACACTCCTTGCATAACTTTTTAAAAAAGATTTTATTTATTTATTTGAAAGAGAGAACGCAAGCGGGGGGAAAGGAGCAGAGGGAGAAGCTGACTCTCTGCTGTGACAGGGAGCCAGACTTGGGGCTCAATTCCAGAATCCGGAGATGATGACCTGAGCCGAAGGCAGATGCTTAACTGACTGAGCCACCCAGGTGCCCCTGCATTATGCTTAGAAATAATTTGACAACTTCAAGAATCATCAGTATGATTTATGCTATCACATGAAGCAATGGATTTATTAAGAATTTGCGAAGATAAGACTATACTGAGTGAAATAAGTCAAGCAGAGAGAGTCCATTATCATATGGTTTCACTTACTTGTGGAGCATAAAGAATAACACAGAGGACATTGGGAGAAGGAGAGGAGAAGTGAATTGGGAGAAATCAGAGGGGAGAAAAACCATGAGAGACTGTGAACTCTGAGAAACATCCTGAGGGTTTTGGAGGGGAGGAGAGTGGGGGGTTGGGTGAGCCTGGTGGTGGGTATTAAGGAGGGCACATACTGCATGGAACACTGGGTGTGGTGCATAAACAATGAATCTTGGAACAATGAAAAAATTAAATAAAAAAGATTTTAAAAAAGAGTTTGGGAAGATGGAATTAAGTCAGATATTTTAATCATTCCTTCTTAGTGTCCTTCCTTGCCTTCACTGCTCTGTTTTCTCATTCTAAACATTCTTTTTGAGTGATTGCATTCATTATGTCTCAACTATGTTAGGTTTTCTTATTCAAAGTATATTAGTTTAGGAAATATAATCAAGCACCTGCTATACATTAGGCACTTTTCTAGGCACTAGAGATACAATAGTAAACAAGACAGACAAAGACTTCTATCCTCTTGGAGTTCACATTCTAGAGAGAGGATAACCAAAATAAATAAGGGAAATGTATAATATGCAGTGAAGAGAAATGAAGTCAAGAAAGAAAAAAGGGAGTTCTGGTGAAGTGGGAATAGGGGAGGTGTCACAATTATCTATAGGGCAGATAGTAAAAGGCTCTTATTATGTCAAATGCCCTATTATGGGGCTGTATTTAATAGAGGAGAGGAAAGGTTTATAGTTTACTTTTTTTAAGATTTTGTATTTTTAGGATTACAACAAAATTGAGAGGAAGGTACAGAAATTTCCCATGTACCACCTGCACACACATACATAGCCTTCATTATTCAACATCACTCACCAGGGAGGTACATTTTTTTTTTTTTTTTACCAAATATGAATGTACATGGACACATTATTACCACCTAAAGTCCACAGTCAGTATTGGGTTAATATTTTGTTTTCTACATACTATGGGTCTGCAAAAAATCATATAATGACATGTATTCACCCTTACAGTATATACAGAGCAGTTTCACTGCCCCCCAAGCCCTTGGTGCTCTGCCTGGTCATCTCTCCTGCCCCTCAACTCCTGGGCACCGTTGGTCTTTTTACAGTCTCCATACTTTTGCTTTTTTCAGAATGTCATAGAGTTGAAATCATATAGTATGTATTATTTTCAGATCGATTTCTTCTACTTAGTCATATTCATTTAAGGTTTCTCCATGTTTCTTTTAATGGTTTGATTGTTCATTTCTTTTGGGCACTGAATAATATTTCATTGTGTGGATATGCTAGTTTATTTGCCCACTTATGAACTAAAGGACATTTTGGTTGTTTCCAAGTAGAACTGAACAAATTATGAATGAGTAAAGCTGTTATAAACATGCATGTGTAAGTTTTGTGCAGACATAAACTTCCAACTCTTTTAAAATATACCGAGGAATGCATTTTCTGGATCATATGGTAAGCGTATGTTGGGTTTTGTAAGACACCACTGAACTGTCTTCCAAAATAGCTTTACAATTTTGCATACCTGCCAACAATGTGTGAGAGTTCCTGCTTCTCCACATCTTTGCCAGCATTTTGTGTTGTCAGTGTTGGAGATTTTGGCCATTTTAATACATATGTAGTGGTATCTCATTATTGTTTTAATTTGCATTTCCTTGATGACATATGATATGAAATACCTTATGCTTACTTATGTATTTGCTTATATGATTATTTTCCATCTGTAGGTCTTCTTTGATGAGGTGTTTGTTAAGATCTGTGGTTCATTTTGGATCCAGTTGTTTGCTTTCTTATTGTTAAGTTTTAAGAGTTCTGTGTATATTTTGCATAACAGTCCCTTATCAGATGTGTCTTTTGCAGCTATTTTCCCCAGTCTGTGGCTTGTCTTCTCATTCTCTTGACATTGTCTTCCACAGAGCAGAAGTTTTTTAATTTTAATGAAGTCCAGCTTATCAGTTCTTTTATGAATCATGTCTTTGTTATATCTAAAAAGGCATCACCATACCTAATGTCATTGAAGTTTTCTTCTCTGTTATCTTCTAGGAGTTTTATGGTTTTGAGTTCTACATTTAGATCCATGATCCGTTTTGGATTGGATAGTAAAGGGTGTATAGTCTGTGTCTAGATTCAGCTTTTGTATGTGGATGTCCAATTATTCCAGCACCATTTGTTGAAGAGACTATCTTTGCTTTATTGTATCACTTTTGCTCTTTTGTCAAAGGTCAAATGCCTACATTTATGAAGGTGTATTTCTGGGTTCTCTGTTATGTTCCATTGATCCATTTGTCCATTTTTTCACCAATACCACTGTCTTGATTACTGTAGCTTAATAGTAAGTTTCAAAATCAGGTATCATCAGTCCTCCAACTTCATTCTTCTCCTTTAATATTGTGTTAGCTATCCTGGGCAGTTCATAATGTTTTATATAAAGACTCAAATGGACCAGACTCAGTTTTAACCAGCTATGATGAGAAGCCAGTTAGTGGTAGCTGAGTTGAGGCCACATAGAATGTTGCTGCCATAGCCAAACAAGCTCTGACCAGGGATGCTGCAGTAGATGTAAGGGAGAAATAATCAGATTTTGAAGATGTTTTGAATGTAGAACCAACAGAATATGGATATGACAAAAAGAGAATTATCAAATTGTCATCCAGAGTTTTGTCCAAAGTTTTTGTTGAAAATGGAAAATTTTGTCTGGGAAACTATGATAGTAGAGTTATAATTGAGATACGAGGTTTAAAGAGTTCAAAAGGAGCAGGTTGTGCACATGTATGTACATGGTGTGTGTGTGTGTGTGTGTGTGTGTGTGTGTGCATGTGCCTGTGTATGTTACAGATAGGAAGAATCAAAAGACATTTTGTTTGAGGTGCATATTTTTTTTTTAAAGATTTTATTTATTTATTTGACAGACAGAGATTACAAGTAGGTGGAGAAGCAGGCAGAGAGAGAGGAGGAAACAGGCTCTCCACAGAGCAGAGAGCCCAATGTGGGGCTCGATCCCAGGACCCTGGGATCATGACCTGAGCCGAAGGCAGAGACTTTAAACCACTGAGCCACCCAGGCACCCCGTTTGAGGTGCATATTAAACATTCAAATGGTGATGTTGTATAGAAAATCTTGACCATAAGAGACTGGGGTTCAGGGGCGAATTCCTGGGTAGAGATACAATTTAGGGATTTTCAGCATAGTAGCTTAAGCCAGGAGATTGGATGAGATCACTAAGTAAGTGAGGGTAGAGAGAGAGGAGTTTCAATGTATGAGATATAAAACTCTGCATTCTTAAAAGATTGGAAATAGGATAAGAAAACAGCAAGGAGGTGAAGAAGGAGAATTCACTGAAATAAGAGGATGAAACTAAGAAAGGATGATGACTTGGAAACCAACTGATAAAAGTTCTTTAAAAAAGACAGAATGATATATGGGATAAAATGTTATTAATAGGTCAAGTAAAATGATGGCTAATAATTACCTTTGGATTTTGGGAATATGGGGTAATTGGTGACTTAGCAAAAGCTGTTATTTTGTAGTGTTTGAAAGATTGGAGAAATAATGGCGTGTTCATCTATAGAGTGATATAGTCCAGTAGAGAGAGAAAGGTGAAGCATGAGAGACACATGAAAATTTCTGGATTAACATCTTTGAGTAGGTGAAGGGAGACAAAGCCCAGTATGTAAGTAAAAGATTTAGCTTTAGCTAGAAGCAAAGGTGAATCATCCACAGTAGCAGAAAAAAAAAATGAAAGGGTACAGATGTGGAGAGTTCGGTATATATAGTAGTGCAAGCATGTAAATAGAATCTTTAGATTGTTTCATTTAATGAAGCAATGCCATTGGTCTATGGTAATGGAGGGGGGGATTGATGTGAAGGTTTTGAGGAGAGAGAATAGGTCTAGACATGTTATCCAGGAATGTGGATTAGTAAATGGACTAGAGAAATATAAGATTTTAGCTAAACCATATTAGAGACACATTAGGGAGATACAGTGAATTTAAAGTGATTGTGGTCTCCATGTGCTGTTGCCACCATTCGGTCACGTGAGCTCAGGCCAAGAATGAGCTGAGAGTTGGTGTTTGGGTTTTGCTAAGTATCACAAAGGAAGAGAGAGGGATGATTATAGTAATTGGTCATGGAATTTAAGCTGGTGAATTGATTGAATAAAGTGAGGTGAGAAGAAAGTGGGAGTCTGTGAAAATGTAGCAAGATCAGAGGTTTTTTCCTGGGGTTAAAAGATTGTTTGAGTTGAGGTACATATTAGTTTCCTATTGCTGCTGTAGCAAATCACTACAAATTTAAAAGTTGAAAACAGCACAAATTTATTATTTTACAACCTTAAATGTGAGAAGTTTGAACTATGTCTCATTTGCTAAAATCGGGTAGACGGCAAGGTTGAGCTTCTTTCTGGAGGCTGCAGAGAAGAATCTCCCCCTTTCCCCAGCTTCTAGAGACCGCTCCCATTCCTTGGCTCATGCCTACTTGTATTTTTAAAGCCAGCAATGTCTATATGTGCCTTTCTCAAGATACCATCTCTTTGGCTCTGACTTTTCTGCCTCCCTCTTCACTATTTAAGTACCCTTGGGATTACATTGGGCCAACCTAGATAATACAGAATAATTTACATGTTTTAAGGTTAGCTCTTTAGTAGTCTCAATTCCAGTTAAAACTTCAATTCCTCCTTGCCATATAACATAGAAAGGATTAGAACACTGATTTTTTTGAGGGCCATTACTCTGCCTATCACAGACTATTAAAAATAGTGAGCAGGAATAATGGATGGAGATGAGAGGGAACATATATAAAGAAAAAGGTCATTGGAGAGTAGGCAGCTTGAAATTGTTATGTGGTAACGAGCTCTAGAGGGTGACAAGGGAAAGAGCCAACTTCAGTGGAGAAGAGTAGTCTAAAGATCTGAGAGACTAGAATATTGAAATGATCATTTCTCAAGAGTTATTCAAGTGCCCTTGACATTATGATATAACCAACTTGAGAGTGAATTTTAGGGATCCATGGGATAAATAGTGAATCAGTGAGGGGGAGAGTTACACTGTGGTCTATTTTATCATTGTTTAGCAAATACTAGGCTTGGCCATGTAACTTGCTTTGGCCAAAGGAATGTAGAGATAAGTGAAAGTGTGTCAGTTCTGAGCAAAGACTTTAAGAGGCATTACAAGTTTAAGGAAAATCAAACTCATTGTTAGTGCTTTCAAGGGAATCAAGGTTCACAGAGAAGACCTGTAATTTTATTAGTGCAAGAAGGTGAAGGGAAAATTAAAGAAGCTGAGGATATAGGGGATTGTGCACAGCAACGTTCCACAGCACAGTGGTGAGATTTCTGCTTTATTTCTGTCTCATTTTCAAGTGTTTGTTTCCCACTGTCTAGTAACCATCTCAATATGACAAATCCAGGCATCTCAAGCTCAAAATAGCTGAGACCCAATTCACTATTTCCCCCCTACACAAAATTCTTCTCTGAGAACATCTCTCTTTTCTTCCAAGCTGGAGATCTGAGGCATCCTTGGTTCTCCCCTTTTCTTTATTTCTCACAAGGAGAGTGAGAGTGAGTGCCCAGATCCTGTCTATTATACTTTCAAGGTGTTTCCAAATCGGTTCCCATTTTTCTATTCTCATGACTGCTGACTTAAAACATACCTTATTTTCATTACTTGCATGAGATATTAGAAGGATTTTTGAAAATGCCTTTATGTCTTTAGTCTCATCTCTAATTAGCCAGCTTATCTAGTGAAAGAATAGAATTCTGGAGTCAAATATTTCTCGGGTTGCATACTGGCTTTGAGACTTATGGTGGGACCAGAGGAAAGATAATTAAAGCTTTATAGTTTTAAACTTCCTCACCTGTCAAAATGGGACACAATAAAATTACCTACTTTATAGGTGTGTTCCTAGAGTTAAATGAAATAGCACCTAGGTAATTTATGGTGCTAAATGATGTCCAATTAAAATTTCCTTCTTCTTATATTTCTAGAAAAATCTTTCTATAATGTAAATGTGATTGTGTTATTCTACTTTGAAAAAAAATCTCAGATTCTTTCTGAGTACAGAATGGAAAAGAAATCTCTACCATGACATAAAAGGACTTCAGTTATTTGGCCCTTTTATATATTTTTCTTTGTCATCCTTGGCCAGAGCTGGTGGCCCTAAGTTATAAAAAGTTTGTTGCTGCTAAACCCACATTGCTCAATTTTTAAGTAGTGCAGCATCCTGGAAATGGGCTAAGGCAGGAACTGCTAGTTGCTCATCAAAAATCCATTTTCTTTCTTTTTGTAGTAGAAACTTAGAGCTGTAATCACTATCTGTGTTATCTTGCTCCTTATATTCTTTATGTTTCAATCTTTTGCATTAAGATGGGGCCATGTCTCTGAGTGCTGGGTAGCAGAATTCACAAGAAATGATATATACCATTTCCAAGACTGGCCCTCAAAATCTTACATAATCCTCAATGCTCACTTTCTCTTCCTTCACCTGTAGGCCAGATGTGGACAGTACAGTGGGGGATTTTAAGCCTCCATGGTATGGCAGAGACTTGAAATGACAGAAGTTTAGATCTGCGAATGATTACATGAGGCAGTATTTTCCTGCAACCTGCATTGGATGTGATGCAAAAAAGAAGCTTTTGGAGGGGGGTGATAATCCATTGACATCTATTATTGACTCTAACAACTGTTAGCCTACTAGACCGAGGCAAATTTTGGGTGTGTGGGGGGATGTTGCTCTAATAAAACCTAAAGTATGTGTCCATGGTTCAGTGGCTGGGAAATGAATTACAAAGGGGCAGATATAACAGGATGACAGGTGAGGTTCATCTGTTACTCTGGCAAAATATTTGTTAAAAAGGTAATATGATAATTAGAAAGGTAGACCTCAAGCCTGCTAATACTATCTCTATGAAAAGAGGTTGCTAAACAAAACATTATATAAGAGTATTGGTTGCTTCTGGGTGAGTCTGCTTAGGCACTGCAAGACAGAGAAGAGCTCAGAAAATAGTTGGACTATTTGTTGCAAAAAAGCTGTAGGAGTCATTTGGAGGCCTTATTTAGGCAGACAATTCAACTGATTCTGAACTCCAAATGGTTAAGAGATATAAAAGATGAGATTGAAAAAAAGGCTTTGAGTACTGACAATCCATGAGACTTTGCAGTTGAAATGAGTTACTCAATCCCATAAACAAATAAAATTAAAGGTTATCCTCCCATTTGGGCCCTACTGCTCTACCTGGTGTCAAGGTAACACATTAAGCTGGGACAGAGGGTTTAAGGGCGAGCAAGCACAGAAATAAAGCAAGGTCTAGGAAAGTACTCTGAGTATGGTTGCAGGTGTATGAAAGTAACTAGATGCAAATGAAACAGAAACCTACCACTAAGTTCTTGTTCTTCAAGGATTGCTATTGTCAATGAAACAATGTCCATGAATAAAGTCTTTGAATGTTCAAACTATTAAATACATCTCAGGCCACCAGGTTTACTACAAGAAAAAATGTATGAGCTGTGAAATCTGGACACATCCAAATGATGACTTTTTTTTTCCCCAATGAAAATTGACGGAGAATGGAGAAACTTCTAATAGAGTGAGTCAGGGCACATGGACAACAATGGAAAATAAAGAGCTCCTGAGTTCCTTCCAGAGGTGGAAATAGGGTATAATTTAGGAAACTTTACCCAGTTCCAGAAAAATAACACTTATTTACCATGTCAGCCCAAAAGTTTCAGAGTCTCTGCAAATCACTGCTTTTATTCTTCTTCTCTTCAAATGAATATAAGTATTGTAATTTTTCTGCTCCTGCTCTAAACTGTATATATAACTATATATATTATATATGTATACACACACATATATTATTTATATATATGTTTATATATATTTGTTTATATATATACATATATATATATTTGTTTTGATGCTATATAC
>ML111948.1:0-31772 GCA_003697995.1 Taxidea taxus jeffersonii | reverse complement strand
ATGCTATGTATATAGCATCAAAACAAATGTATCTCCTTAGTACATAACATCACCAGGAACAACATTTGCACTTAGGGACTGCACATCTCCTGAAGATTCTAGACTCTGAGCTCGAGATGGTGACTGGATGAGATTTTGGCTGTCTTCTTTTGGGGAGGTGACAATGGCATTCTATGCGTGGAAATCACAAAGGTATCTTCAGAATACAAGAGGGTCAAAGACCCACTAGTTTCTTACAAGTATTTATTTATTTGACAGGCAACTAGACATTACTTCCCAGGCATTTCATAGATGGGACTATATAATTAATTTCCACTCACAGGATCATGGGTAGAAGGGATGTCCACCACTTGCAGACCTGGCCCCTCGCATGATTCTCTCTACCTTTGCCTTCTGGTCACTGTTAAGGGTCAGGAGGAAGCCTTAAGGGTCTGGGATATGGCCTCACTATTATGTGGAAGAAAACAGTCCTTGAATGAAGGCATTCAGCAAGGTGCTCTTGACAACCCTCTTTGTATGGTGATGTAAACAAGAAGCAAACATTTACATTACATTTTTACAGTGACAAGCCACTGAGGTTTTGTTTTTCTCCAAAAAAAATTAGCCTTCCCTGCCAAGCAGACTTCTCTCCTTCTCCCTCTGCCCCTCCAGCTCAAGCTCTCTCTCTCAAATAAATAAATAAATCTTAAAAAATAAATCTTAAAAAAAAAAAAAACAACGTTTTGAATTCCAGAAGGTGAAACTGGAGTATGGTCCCTAGCTTCCCTTAGAGTAATTGTGGCCATATGGCTGACCAAGCTGTAGCAAATGGAATATGAATAGATGTGTAGTGTGCCATTTCTGGGCTGGCAGATAGACCCCTTCAAGATCTCTCATCCTCTCCTTGGCTGGAGGCAGAAAGTAATCATGCCTTAGAAAACAGCAGAGACCATCAAGGAAGGAGCCTGGGTTTCTGAATCACTGCATGGAGAAAAGCCACATGTCAACCAGGACCATCTGTTTTATGTGAAGGAGAGGTAACCTTTGTTTTTATTTATATACACTTGACTCTTTTTGTAATAGCATTTAGAATTTACCCTAAGTAATAAATGGGCCATCTTCCTTTACATCTTCTGTGCTTGCCCATTTAGTCAGTTTGGGATGCCTTTCCCTGGCTTCACCTGAAAACCTCTATTCAACCTTCAAAACACATTGCAAATCTCAACTCTTCTTTAAAGTTTTCTTAATTCTCTAGGCAACTATTTATTCTCTTCAAGATAATCAAGAATTTTCTATGACTCTATGATCGTGTTTATGATTATGTTTATGATTATCAATTTGCACATCAACCTTTCCTTCCTGACCATTAAGCCATAAAGTGAAGGAGCTTGTATTTCTCTGTTTCTACCATGCTTGACAGAATAGAGGAGACATGGTTTCCAAATGGAGGAAATCATTTGTGTTGAGATACATTTTCATCTTAAGTGTTCAAAGCTACTGACATGTTTTATGAACACTGAATATATATTGAATTAGTATCAAACTAAAAAATATAGTTTAAAAGTAAACCTCACTAAAATGGGTTTGGTTTCGGAACAAATAGAGTAAATTATCTATGTCAGTTTCAGTATATTAAAATGCTAATAATACCTTGACCCTCATGGAAGAGAATAGAGAGTGCTAGAAGAGATTTTTCTTCCCACTCACCTCAGCTTAAGAAAGGATTTTAATTATTCCTACACTAATTTATTAATTATTCACAAAGCTGGCCATCTGAGTGCTCTGTCTCCATTCAATCAGAGTTTCAGACACTCCTCAGGCATATGCTGTGCATCTGTTCTTCAAATGCTGTCAGTCTAGACTTTTGCAGAGTTTTCTCATCACTTTCTTCAAGGTCTTTTATGATTGATTAGAAATCCTTTTTTTTCTTCCATCAAATAAATTCCAAGTGTGAGAGAAAGCCATTTTGGAGAAAGGTAATTATATTTGATTTCAGATCCAGTATAAACAAAGGAAAACAATGTATATGCAAAGCTCAATTTCTATTTGATTGGTTCATGTATGACTTACTTTTGTGATTTCTAAAAGTTTCCTCCTTTAAAATTTACCTTAATAGTTAAAAAAATTACCTATCAAGGATATGAATCAGATGTACTTCATACAGTGAAGTGACAGAATTCTTAAAAAGTTTTATCTTTCTATCATAGCACATTGTATAAATGTAGTGACAGGGCCATAGAATGAAAAGAAATGGCTCATTTGCTTCAGGTATAAAATAACCTTGGAGAAAATGTTGTCATCAGATCAATTCTGTTTATACATAACAATTTATTTCTGGATATGATAAGGGTTAATCCCTAAAAAACAACCAAGGTGGACCAAAGTGCCAGGAGCTTAACAATCAGGGCCCTTATTTTCCTGTCCTCATGTTGGTCTGTATAGACTTTCTTAGTACAGGAAATAAAGCTCTTATTAAGTATTCTCTTATAGATTACCTTTAAGTACAGCCCCAGGTTTTTTATGTATTTGTGAAAATGAACAAGCTAACGGATATCTGACACTATTTATACCAACTTGTCTCTATTCTTTGTATCTATGATTAACTTCTTATAAGATACAACTATTGAGTTTCACATGGTATTTTGAAATGTCATCATTTTAAGCCAAATTAAACTTAAAGGGAGATTAACTGAGTCACACACTTATTAGAATAAAACAATAAAGCATACATCTGGAATTACAATTTCCCAGCATATTATTGCTTATTGTTAGTGATTGAATATGTAGAGAATTTAAGCACTAGAGTGAAAAAGAGTATAATGCTTGGTATTAAAGGCATCAGATGTAAATGAATGGGAAAATTTTACATTGTTTTCCCCCTTTTCCTTAGAAAGGATTATCAAGGACTTAGAAAGAACTGACCACTCTTGGTTGTTTTATGTTTGTTTCTACACAAAATCTTATTGCTGTGAGCAAGCTATACCATGATGCCCAAATGTAGGGCACAAAAGATAGCAATGGAAGAGCCATAAGGTTATTATTTTTATTTTTTGCAATTTTAAAGTGGCTTTAAAGACTAATAGAACAGAAATAATAGTAGTACTTGCATTGAACATAAAAGCACACTATTTCTGGCTTAAAGGAGTCAATGCACTAATTATCTAGGTTTTGAATAATATCCTCTATACCTTATACCAGACAAAATAAAAAAGCGTTAGTGTGTTTTTCTACTTGTAAGAGGAGTGGCAAAAAATTCTTATGAATTTTCTGATTCAAGATCAGGAATCTGGACGGGGTAAAGTCGGTATGAAATTCCTTAGTTTAGAATTCACATTTTTTTTTTTACCTTAATAACTTGCTGTACTCAAGGTTTCAAAATATTTTAACTTGTGATCTTTTCTATCACAATTCTGGCCTTCCCGTTCTCCCATCTATCTCTTGTCATTATGAAATGGACAGTAGTAACTATAAACCTAATAGTTCTTAAACTCAACTCTTCATTTCTTTATTTCAACTCTTGATTTCCATCTGCTCCCCCACCCCCAGCAAAGACCTGTCCTGCAACTTAACTGCATTCCTTTAATATATAGCACCACCTTTTGCTCAAGAACTCAAGCCATAGTTCAGTCCTCCTTCTCTTTTTATTTATCCTTCTTTACCTCAGCCAGTCACTTTTAAAGCCTTCTCTATGTCCTAAATTTCTCTCACACAAACTCCCTCCATCTCATTCTCACTGTCATACATCATTTCTGAATCTTGTTATCCCTTTTCTAGAACTAGCCACTGAACTGGGCTTCCTATGCCTAGTCTCCCTCTTTCCTAATTTGACCTCTTTCTCTCCCTCAAATTTGTGTTTCTGAAACGAATTTAATCTTGTCACTATTCTATTAAGTCCTTATTATATGTACAATAACTAAACATTTCTTAACTTGGCTTATGAGGTCCTTTAGAAGGTAGCTCCACACCACCTTTCTTAAGCCGCTCCCTACCATCACCTTATGTTCTGGCCCAGAAAGGGATCCCCACTCTCCCCAGGACACATTGTCCTCATCCATGCATTTGGTGTTCTCCTTCCTTGAATGAGAGATTAGAGAGGCAGTATTTCTGCGTTGAGAGCCATGGATTATGGAATCAATTTAAACAGGTCTGGAGTGTCTGCTCTGTGATTTGTGATCCATGAGGCCTGGTCAAGTAACCTAAAATTACTAAGCCTGAGCCCCAGTTTCTCATATATAAAACAGGGGTAAAATATCTGCTTCTCATGGTTGAGATGGCTTATATAAAGTGCTTAGCACAAGTACTGGGAGATAGCAGATGCCCAATAAATAGTAGTTGCTATTCCATCTACTGCTCATGCTGCTGTTCCTACTGGGGGAGTTATTTTTGGCTTTAGTTGCTAACACTTTTTGAAATTCTCAGTGACTTTTTTTTCCCCCTGAACGGGTGCTTATTAGAAGTAACTGGAAAACATTTTAAATTCTTATAAAATGAGTGATCAACTTTTTAAGACTATTCTGGTCAAAAGATGTGATTTGATTATAAAATATTGTTCTGTTACCCCAGTTTGGGTGATTGACCTTGAAAGCAATTTGGACAGATGAGTTAAAAAGTGTTTGGAGAGGGCGCCTGGGTGGCTCAGTGGGTTAAGCCGCTGCCTTCAGCTCAGGTCATGATCTTGGGGTCCCGGGATCGAGTCCCACATCAGCTCTCTGCTCAGCGGGGAGTCTGCTTCCTGCTTTCTCTGCCTGACTCTCCTGCTTGTGATCTCTGTCTCTGTCAAATAAATAAATAAAATCTAAAAAAAAGTGTTTGGAGAAATATCAGCAGTATAGAATAGTTGTATGGTTAGGATGACCATGTAATTAATTATCCAGTCACTTTACAGAATGAAAGAGACATTATTGATAATCATGCCAAGACTAGAGGAATAAACAAGGATAGGCTCTCTCTCTCCCTAAAGAGACCTTAATTCAATGGATTTTTTTTTTCCCTGAAGGAGACGCAATTTTTGGATTGTAGAGAATTAAACATCAAGCATCAAATATTGCTTCAATGCCATATAAACATCAAATAATCTATTACTTAACATAAAAACCCCACCCAAATCAGTCATTGTCCTTTGGATAAAGCCAAATTTACTTTGTCAGGTTTTGTGATATATGTGATAGATATAAACAAAGCCCATTAAAAAGGTGATTGTCAGATTATCAATTCCTTGACATTTAATTTTGATGAGGGAGAAGAGTAATTTGGACAATTTCTTAAATGTGGTAAGGATAAATAGCCCATATGTAAGATATAATATGTCCAGCTGCCAATAAGCTTCTTTGGGTTATTGAGACAATAGAGAAATTTGAGGATTTTCTTTAATATGTGCATGATGCCAGGAAGACATCTGTTAAGTTAAAGGCATTACTGAATTTTCCTTGAAAGAAGTGAAATGACGGGTATGAAAATCCTAAATAAGCATAGTGTTGAAAGGTTGTCATCACCACCGGGGATATCCCAAAGAAGAATCCTCTTTTGTCTTTGACATCTAGTTCTTTCTGCCTTTCACAGCTTTTTCCAATAAAGGTGACACAAAGATTGTTTCCCCAGTTTGCTTAGCTGGCAATCAGTGATCTGCACTTCAACAGGGATACAAAATTCAAGGAAAGTGCTTTATCTGCTAAAGGAACACATTTGTGAGAGTATTTACCTGCAGAGAATCTCACATACATTTTAATAAGCTGGGACCATAAATCTCCTACTTTTTAAAAAATTATTATTATCACTGGCTTTATTGCATGCCCATTAGGTGTTTACTATGTATAGAATACTTTACTAAGCACTAACATTATAAAAGTTTATAAAGCAGAGTTTCCAATGGGAAGATATTTAGTGGTAACTTGATTTTGTGTAATAGAATGTTGCTTGGCATTAAGACCAGCTTCACAAGAGAAAGACCCAGTCTGTGTTGCCAGAGTTAAATAGACTCACTCAGTGTTTGCATTTGGATCCTTTTTTCCTTATAACTTTGTCTTGCTTTTACCAAGTCCTGATCCTTGGCTCCTATTTCTCAACTGTAATCCAGGGACTTTGGCCCATGTCACATTGTAACTTTGTCTTACATCTTTAATGAGAACAGTCTCTTGAATTACATACTGACAGAATGCCACTGGTTTGGGTCTTAATGTGCCCCCATATGTGCCTCTAGAATCCACTTAAAATCTACCTAAGGAGGGGGCTGATATTTCTGGGAAGGCCATATTACTTAGAACCATTGAATATCACCAAAATAAACGGTCAGAAGTTAGCAAATACACATAAGATCTGTCTAAATATGACAAATTCATTAAAAAACATTTATTGAGCATGTACAGTACATCCAGCATTACTGAAAATGTGGTAGATAGAACAATCAAAAGAACGATAAAGTTCTTGTTCTCATACTGCTTATTTTCTAATGTATGTATGGAGAATGGACAATGTATTACATGCATCATGTAATATGTCAAATAGTGAAAAGTATTCTGTAGCAAATTAAAGGAGAACAAGGATGCTAGGGTACATCTAGGGATACTATTTTTTCATAAAGTAGACACAAAAGTCATTCTGATGTGTTATTTGTGCAGACTCATGGCAGAAGTGGAGGAGCTGAGGATAGATGGGACAAGAGAATTCTAGGTAAAGCAAATTCCAACTGTAAAGGCCCTAAGTCAAGAGTGTTCTTGGTGTTATCAAAGAAGAGTAAGTGGGGTTAGAGCCCAATGAATGATAGAGTAAAAGGTAAGAGAGTTTAGAAGAGACTGAACATGGAAAACCTTTAAGGCCATGCTGAGGATTTTGACCTTTGTTGTGTGAAATGCAGAGCCTTGAGAGTTTACAGTAAATGGGTGGCATGGTCTGATTTCTGTTTTAAAAGATGATACTGGCTGTTTTGTGGAGTATGGCTATAAGAAGGACAAAGTTGAAGACCGGGATATTAGACCTGAAGATACCAGAATATATAACGTGATACCAGAATATATAACGTGAGAGATGACAGGGTTTGGATTGTGTGGAAGTAGTCAATATGGGTGAGCAGCTTTGAATCCTAGAAGTATTTTAAAGATAGAGTTGACAGAATTTGCAGATGTGGGCTGTGGGTAATAAGGATGAAGATTAAGATTGCTTTTGCATATTTAGGCCTGAACAATTGGTAAAAATCAAGTTGTCATTTATTAAGATAGAAAGGATTACTGAGGAAGCAGATATATGCGTGTGTGCTAATCATTTCACAATATATGTAAATCAAACCATCATGCTGTACACCTTAAACTTACAAAGTGTTGTATGTCAATTATTTACTAATAGAACTGGAAAAAAAGTTTGCTTTCAGACATATTGAACTTGGGATTCTCATTAGACAGACAACTCCAGGGTTTGACCTGGGTATGTCAGTTTGCAATTCACCCAAAAGTTCAGTGCTAGAGGATAAATTTGGGATTCAACAACTAGATGAAATTTAAAGCCCTGAATGTGAATGATATCACCTTGGACATGAGTGGAGATGGAGAGATTTAAGCCCTGATTTGGGGGACATTCTAAGATCAAGAGGATGAGCTAAGGATGCAGCAGGAATGAGGTTGAGAAGAACTGGCTAGTGAACTGGGCATAAGAAGCAAGAGAAACTGGTATTCTGTGGCAAAATAGAGAACATGTTTTCAGAAGAAGGAGGGATCGCCTCTTTCAAAGTGCTAATAGATGTGGCAATGACCATCAGATGTGGTAACATGGAGATCAGTAGTAAGTGTGACAAGGACAGCTGTGGTGTGATGGCCAGGACAAGGCTCAACTGGGTGGAGTCAGTAATGTCCTGGCGGAGACTGTAGGATGATTTCAATCATGGACAATGTAAAGATTGTCTCAGATTTATTGAGTGCTTAGGATATTTAGGTATTTCTCTAAGGACTTTATATCCATTAACTTTCTACAAGAAAGGTATGACTATTATCCACAGTTCATAGACAGGAAAACTTGAGTTAAAAGAAAAGCTAAGTAACTTGAATTATAATACATAGTAAGTGCTGAGGATGGGATTTGTAGCCCAAGGAGTGTGGATCCAGCAATCTGATTCTTAATCCTTGTTATGTCAGAGAAATCACTACAGTAAGTTCCATAATTTCCTAATGCAAAGACTACAATAATTAAACGTGCCATTTAATGAGTAATTTTGGTAAAGATATATTCCAGTTTAGATGAAGGTGTTAACACTTGACATCTTACAGCTTCCTGCCTTCTCCTTCTGAAAATAAAATAGTAAAACATTTCTAATTTAAATTAATAAATACACTGAAAATATTTCTTGTATGATTACTGTATGCCATGCACAGTAGATACCAAATAACATGACAAAGTTGTTGTTCACCCTAAAATTATAGTCTACCAATTAACAGTTAAACAATTAAATGGTTTTAATGGCTTAACAATTAAAGCCAGAACCAATTAGCAGTTTTAAAACAATGTAATGTTTTGATGAATATGGTGGTAGGACAGGCACAAATACAATGGAAACACCAAGCAGGGGGTCTAATTTGATGCAGAACCCACAGAAGCAAGCATCACTTAAGTTGACATATATGGAATAAATGGACTATTAGGTATTTACTCAATAAAACTCTCAATGGGTAGCTGTATAAAGGTATATATAGACTGGGTTCAGCAAACGGTGGCCATAGGCCAAATCTATCTCCCTACCCTTCTTTGGTAAAGAGAATTTAATTGGAACATAACCATGAATCATTTGTTTACATACAGCCGCTTTCTCACTACAGTGGCAGAGCTTAGTGGCCATTTTACCTGCAAAACAGAAAATGTTTACTATTTAGCTCTTTATAGAAATATTCACCAATTCTTGGCATGGATGACCTACTTAATTGCATGCATAACTCTACTTACCATTAGAATGAATGAACTTAAAAACTTAAGCTACACTTATAAAGATTTGTCATTTGGTTGATAAAATATTTAAAATAACTTTTAATTAGTTTCTCAAGTTAAAAATATATGAAAAAATATTAAAAGGTCTAGAAACACTGGCCCAGTTTTTATGAAGCAAACATTGACTATGCTTATTTGCTGTGATCCCCTTAAGACGGGGCATGAGCGTTCTAGACCATCATAGCCCCTATTGCTCCTTGTTTTTCTTATACCTGACTCCCTGTCATTCATTGGTATTACCCTTCTGTACTCTAGAAACTTGAGTTTTGACACTTGGAAAGTGAATCTAAGATGAAGTGTATCTTTGTGAGCAAAGACTGGTGCAGACAATGAAAGCTCAAAGATTAAAATACAGGCTGTTGGCAGAGGTCTTGGCACATGTAAATGAACCTTTTTAAAATATATTTTAACAAAGTTAGGCCCTCACCAATTTTATTTTCTGTCTCAAAGAATTATAGAGACCAAGATTGAAGCTCCTTGCCTCAGAACAAAGGAAATGCATTAGTTTCCTAGGAAGGGAAAAGGAAAAAGTTTTACTGGATCCCAAATTTTATGGAAATAGGAAAATGTTGTGCCAGTGAAAAATAATATAGAAAGTAGGCAAGAACAAGTCTAGACCTAGTTTTACTTGAATGAAGATTGTAGTTCTCATGGCGAGTCATGTTTTGTAATTTACCATTGCCTATTATATTGTTCTTCTGCTTCCTTTTAGTTATGTCAGAAAAAGAAGGATAAGAAGGTGACAAGGAGGGGCGCCTGGGTGGCTCAGTGGGTTAAGCCTCTGCCTTCAGCTCCGGTCATGATCTCAGGGTCCTGGGATCGAGCCCCACGTCGGGCTCTCTGCTCAGTGGGGGGCCTGCTTCCTCCTCTCTCTCTCTGCCTGCCTCTCTGCCTACTTGTGATCTCTCTCTGTCAAATAAATAAATAAAATTTAAAAAAAAAAGAAGTTAAAAAAAAAAGGTGACAAGGAAATAACACTCCTTTCCATAAAGGACCTAGAGAAAGCGTTCAGCTGGGAGAAGAATGGTTGCAAGAGAAGGAAGCAGAAAGATGTGGGCCAAATGAAAGGGATGAAGGGTCAACATGAGGTTTTAATCATGGTAGAAGGCTCTCCATGGCGTGATACATGATCAACAACAAGAATAATATTTTGCTGACTCCAGTCCTTAGCGGGTACTTTATAGTCCCTTCTGTGTAGGTAGAGAGGTCCCAGAGTGTGGGCTGAGAGTTAAATGATCCCAGCTGTGAAGATTATAGAGCAGCAGGACATAGTTCTTTTATGTGGCAAAGCCAAATGTTTGGCATTTCATTGTATCATCTGAAGAAAATCCAATTCTTCCCTCAAACATAATGTAAGTAAATGGATATCCTCTTCTATCTCTAAATTGTAAATTCAAGTAATGGATTAAGACACAAGTTGCCAGAATCTGTTCAGTGCCTGGAATCAGGAATTAATTTTCTTTTAGAAAATGTAAATAACAGTTAATTGGGGAGGAAAGGGAAAATATATAAATCAAGCTCTATTTTGTTAAACTCAGAATAGGTCCATGTGTAAATTTTTCAGAATTGCTCTATTCCTTGTGTCCTAACTGAAGTGTTAGTTCAGGTTTACTTGAGAGCTCTCCAAGAAAATATTGTTACTTTTTCTTTGTTAAGGAATTTTAAAAAATGCTCCATGATTCTTCCCGATTTCTGGCCTTTCTGTCCCCTTCTCTTTTTGTTCTGTTTTCTCATCTTTTTCTTATTTTTTTAAAATCTCATTGTTTGAGAAAGTAGACACTCTAAAGGGGTAATTTGGCAAATTAGTTGATAGAACAAGAGGTTCGGGAGAAAAGAAAACGTTTCTGCTTCTTTCCTTTTCAATTTGTCTTTTGTAGTAGGTTGAACCTTACAAGAGGACTGATACTGGATGCTTTTGACTTATAAAAATGGGCAAATTCATGTAGTTCAGCCTACTTCAAAGGTCATCATGGCACTCCTCCAGCCAAGACACTTTGTACTGCTTCTCATTGCTGACAGTATGATATTCCGACTCCATAACCTGGACTTTCAAGATGTTTCACAATCTGGGCATCATATTTTCTACCACACATTCGCTCATCCAATCAAGTTGGCTCAACTCATGATCAACTTTCTTAGAAGACTTTGTAGCTTGATGTAGCAACCAATGACTGTCTTTTCCCTAACATTTGGCATGTTACATATACATAGGCTGTGACATACAATGTGTAATTAAATGTGGGCTGAGTTTTTGATGTTGTAGGGCTCTGTAAAATGCTATTCCAGTCCTGGAGTAAATTGAAATCTGCTTATGAACAGAACCCATGTATTAAGCGTTTTGCACCTTTCCATCTATTCTAATATCGTACACCACAGTTGGTATTTGATTACTACTTGAAAACAAACCCTTGGGGTGCCTGGGTGGCTCAGTGGGTTAAGCCTCTGCCTTTGGCTCAGATCAAAGGCAAAGATTTCAGGGTCCTGGGATCAAGCCCTGCATTGGGCTCTCTGCTCAGTGGGGAGCCTGCTTCCCACTCTCTCTCTGCCTGCCTCTCTGCCTACTTGTGATCTCTCTCTGCCAAATAAATAAATAAAATCTTTAAAAACAACAACAACAACAAAAACAACAACTCCTTTTTTGGAGATTTTTTTTTTTTTTTTTTTTTGTGGTTGTTTGTTCAAGACTGAGAATTCTGGGGATTTGAAGAGTACTGAAAGTATGAATTCTGATGTTTCTTTTGCTAACTTATGCCTTTTGTGTACTTTAGGAGAAGATCATTTAAAGTTCTGTACTTTGTTAGAGTCTGGGTTCCAAACTTAACATGTAGTTGTTTTCGTTCAGTGATTTAAGCTCAAGGAAATTGTAGTCAAAGGTGTCAGAAGCAAACTTTCGTTTGCGAGAGCATCTCAGCCTGTGTACCAGCAAAAGAACCCCTTTGCAAAACCAAAAATATGCAAACTGTCTAAAAGGAGAAAATTAAACCACACCTCACACAAACACTAAACTCAGGGGAAAGAGACTCTGTGGGGAAGTTAATTTTAGGCATCCCCTTGAATGATTTTTCTGCACGTGACAGCAAGGCTGATACAAAGGGGTGTAGGGCTGCTGTGTGGCAGGTGGGGACTGCTGGGGAGCTGGCAGAGGTCCCAGCGTGTGACTGGCAGGGGCTGTCTTGCGGCAGCTGGGAGCACCAGGAGGCAGCTGCAGTGCGCACGCGGCTGGCAGGAAGAGGCTCATGCATCTGGCCGGGGAAACTGGGCGGCAATAACCTGGCTGGAGCTGCTGTCAGCAATTCAAACCAGGCATCGACCCTGCTTAAAGTTCTCTGAGAAAGAAAGGGTTGATACCACTCTATTCTAAAAATAGTCAGACAGCCCCCACAAACCGGCAAAATGGAACATGTCATGTCTTCGTAGAATGACCTTCTCCACGAATACCCATAACTCCCTATTGTGTTGCTACTTTGTTTTCCTCAATGGAAACTGCAAGCCGTAGCAGCGTAAGAACATTTGAGCCAAGACAGACTCAAATCCATTCCTGTGGAGGCCTAATTAAATACTTCGTCTTGACCAGCAATAAGCTAGGGAAGCATCTGGTTCTTTTCACCAAACTTAAGGACAGCAATGCTCAAAGGTAACTTTGATTTTTATAGAAACCAGCCTCTAATCTAATAGTAAAGAAAGGTCACCTTTGCTGGCAATCTACATCTGTGCTTTGCCATTGTTTTAATCCAAAATGCATCCAAAGGAAAGAATATCAGGACAGCGAAGGTTAGCTCTGGGTGGCCTTGGGACACACACACACATACACACACACACTCCTGAATGGACCCAGTTGACTTACAAAATGATGTTATGTGAGGAAGAAAGACTCAAATCAGTAGTACTATATAAAAGACGAGCAAAAGCCTACTTTGAGAATTCTTTGCCTTTATTGTGCTTGCTACTATGTCTACATGAAATTAATTCTTGGCATTTCCTCGTAGCAATATGGTACTGGATTAGTAATCCTCATGTTGGGGGTTATGGCTTCTAAAAGAATGGCAGTGGCCCTGTTTTCCAAAGTATATTCTTCTTTCTCTGCACATCTCCCTTCTTTCACCATTTCCCTAGATTTTTTCATGTCTTTGTTATTACCTCAACACTTTCTCCAAAATTTCAAGCTATCCCCCCCCTTTTTTTTTTTAACCATTCAACTCCATTTTTAAATAGCAAGCAACTCCTGGTATAGTTTAGCGGTAAAATAACGGTTTTGGTGTGTGCATGTGGTGGGTGGAAATGAAGGAGACATTTCACATTCCTGGCTCTGCTGGCAACCGGAGTCATTTAGAAAAAGTCACCTGCTTGTGTTTCAACATATTCCCCGAGAGAAAGGTGGTTAATCTAATGTAATATCCCTCTAGTATAGTCTTAAAAACTGATAATATCCAAAATTATAATTTGCACATTGTTGTGGGGTTCTTAAAACTAGAAATTTTAGGACTGAGCCTGGGTGGCTCAGTTAAGCGTCTGACTCTTGATTTTGTCTGGGGTCATGATCCCAGGGTTGTGAGTTGAGCCCTGTGTCAGACTCCACGCTGAGCATGGAGCTTGCTTGGAATTCTCTCTCCCCCTCTCCCTCTGCCCTTCCTCCCCACCCCCATCTGCCCGATCACCCTCACTCTTGCTCTCTTAAGAAAATTAAAAACCAACCAGTAAACAAACAAACAAAAAATAACCACCTAGTAAACGGTATATAGCTAGAAGCTTTCCACTGCTTTAAACTTAATCTAACATTTTTATTAGTGTCACTTACATCATTGAATACAGGAATTTACTTATTTTAGTTTATATATACCAATTCTTTCTGTACATGATAGCATTATATTGCAAACAAAATGAAAACATTTCCCAGATGTTTATTGCTAATAGTAATTTTGTTAATGCCATTTTGTTTTCTCCTGTGTCTGAAGAAGTCTTAAGCAATGCTCACTATTGAATGTTACTTTGTAATATTACAAGATGTTTTTTCCTCTTCTAACTTTATTTTTTTAAACTTTTTTAAGAGATTTTATTTATGTATTAGAGGGAGAGAGAGAGAGCGAGCTCAGACAGAGTGGTAGGCAGAGGCAGAGGGAGAAGCAGCCTCCCTGCCGAGCAAGGGGCCGGATGTGGGACTCGAACTCAGGACGCTGGGATCATGACCTGAGCCGAAGGCAGCCGCTTAACCAACTGAGCCACCCAGGCGTCCCTCCTCTTCTAACTTTAAAGAGAGAAGTTTCCCAACATGATTTCTTTGGAGAGAGAAATTCCTCTCCAAAACTAGGTTGTAAATATGAAACAAGTCCTTGTGGTATCTGTTTAGACGAGCTAGAAAAAAATACATACATTGTTTGGATTTGAATTATGTAGACACTCATGAGCCTACTTTCTGTACAAAATGTAGGTAAAACTGTTTCTATTTAAACTCAGAATCAGGATCATAAAGGACTACATGAGAGCAAGTGACTATCAAGAGCTCATGACTTGGGGCCGAAAGTGTTGGCCTGGAAACCATGCTCATCTTTCTTTTTTAAAGATTTTATTTATTTGACACAGAGAGAGAGAGATTACAAGTAGGCAGAGAGGCAGGCAGAGAGAGAGTGGGAAGCAGGCTCCCCACTGAGCAGAGAGCCCAATGCAGGGCTCTATCCCAGGACCCTGAGAACATGACCTGAGCCAAAGGCAGAGGCTTAGCCCACTGAGCCACCCAGGTGCCCCTTAACTTCATCTCTCTAAGACACTTTCCTTCATGACAAAATGGAGGCAATAGTAGAAGGCCCACCATAGAATTATTGTGAGGATTCAATGTATACTTTACAGAGGAACTTGATCTAGAACCTCCCACACAATGGCACATGAAAGGACTGACCAGCAGCCCTGGATGCTGCAACCTTTTGCCCTTGGCTGGTTCCTAGTACCCGCATGCCAGTACCTGGCTTTCGGCTGTAGGAATTCCAGTTTCATTTTTCTCAGCTGTTGTCAACTGCTCTTTGGTGTTCCTCGAAGTAAGAATGTCTATGGAGGCAATTCTCTGAAAAACAAAATCAAAGTAAGCAAATCAACAAAAGTCACAACAAATATACAAAATTTACAGAAAAAATAAAAACTGTTACGATTGGTCTGCTTTGTTTTCTAAGATATTTACACCCAAATTTCCTAAAGATGGTTTAGGCTATCTATACTCAAAAATATAAACTGACCTTTCCTGAAGCAAATTATACATTTCTTACTGATTGTGTTATAATTAAAAAAAAATTGTAGAGTTTCTACTGTGTCCCAGGCCCTGTGCCGTGTGGCATTCAACAGGGAAAAAAAGTATGTTATAGAATGCTAAGGCCCATCTCTTGCTGTCCTGCACCTTATGGTGAAGTGGTAGAGTCAGATGCGAATCATATAATTATGAATGTGACAGAAGTGTGGGGAAGGTGAAAGGCTAGGTTAGATGTGAACACAATAAGGAAATATACCGTGATCTAGTCTGGTCATAAATTCTCTCTAGAGTAGATGATATGAGACTTCAGCCCTAATAAAGAGATCGGTGACATCAGAGATTCGGAGTTTTCTTTACTAGTAATGTATTTTTGCAGCATTTCTTTACTAGTAATATATTTATCACCAAGAATTACTTTTTTTCAGTTTGTCAGTGTTATAGATATAGAGTACTGAGTTCTTTTTTTTCCCCTTTGCTAAACATAACTTAATAATGACTGTGATTTAGTGAATACTTGGTATTGGCTAATAATGTTGTAGGGGTTTCCTAGGATTTTAATATAGCTCCGTGAAACATTATTCCTATTTGGTGGATACAGAAACTATGAAAGACACAGAATTGAAGAAACAATTCTGATATCACCCAGGCAGAAAATGATGGCATTGAGATGTGTGCACGAGCCTCGTGTCTCCAACACTCACAAGCTTTGTAACCCTCAGTTTAATTTAACCCTGCCCCATTCAGAGCTAGCATGTTCATCAGAAGGAGGCTGGTATTTGCATTTGCATTCTTTAAAATGCATCCATACACCTTTTACAGTGCAACTAATCAAGATTTGAATGGAATGGAGATTTTTAGGCACTCAGATGAGACTAAGTGTTGAGTCACTGAATTAAAAAGATGAGAATGTGATCTAGACAAGGGATCTTTGTTTGATAGATTCATTAGTAAACCCAAGTGCCCAGAACGTGCCTGGCACTAAAATTATGTTAATTAAAACATGACAAATGAGAAAAGTTAGTAAAAAACCAAAGAATCACATTTGTTCATGGGGAGGAGAATAGCAGTGGTGCTTCTTTGTATCAGGAGGGAACTTCTCCCAAATGCTTTTGAATCAGGTGAGGTATATTATCAGACCACTTTAACTGGTGAAGTTGCCAATTTAGAAGTTATTTAAAGCCCTGATAAAAAATTCTGATTTGTCAATATCTGATGAAGGATGATGGAAGACGAGTTGCTAATATGTAGTGGAATGGGTTTATTTTATAAGGTAAATAAATACGAAGATGAAATGGGAAGTTGTGTCTACATAGATTAAATGACAATGATTTTCAGGATAAAGGGATTGTTTTATGGGAATGCTCTCTTAATACTGAAATAGTGTATTTTTTATAACTATTTCTCAGCATAAAGTATTTGAGGGCCTGTGGAGGCTGCCAGGAGTGTTGAAGGACTCCAAACAATATACTCAGTATGTAAAACTAGTTAGAAGTATAATGATATTCCTGCAAAATCAAGATATTACCATATTTAAAGGAAATGATCAATTACCAGTAGAAAGCATGATGATACAAGATTGCTGTTTGTTTTTATTCACTCACTTATTCATTCAACAAATACTTCCTTGTGTTTCCTAATATGTGCCACACAGATTCATGTCTTTGAAATAAATCACTAAATAAAATAGACAAAGAACTCTGCCTAGGGAGCATACATTCTAAAAGAAGGAGACAAAACAAAACAGAAAAAAATAAAAGGAGGAGACTATATCTAATAGAAATGACAAATAATCAAATTAAATAAAATTTAAAATTTGGTAAGTGGCATAGAACAAAGAAAAAAGAGAGCAGGGTAAGGAGTATTGGGAAGGCGGGCAGTTATAATTCAGATAGGGTGACGATAGAGCTCGGGATAGGTCTCTTGAGAAGATGACATTCTAAGAAAAACGAAGGCGGGGGGGTGTAGTTAACATGCACATAGCTGTGAAGAACATTCTAGCAATGGGAACAGAAATGCAAAGATCTTGAGGCAGGTGTATGCCTGCAATGTTTGAGATGCAACAGGAGGTACATGAGTAAGGCAGAGAGCAGTGGCAGGTGGGGCTGGGGGTGGATCCAGACCACGGAGGGCTTTGTGGCACTGTAAGGCCAGGGCTCTTACTGGGAGTGGAATGGGGAGACATTTGAAGGTCTTGCACAGAGTGATGGCATGAGCTGACCTACATTTTTTTTTTTTTAATTTGACAGACAGATATCACAAGTAGGCAGAGAGGCAGGCAGAGAGAGAGGAAGCAAAGCAGGCTCCCCGCTGAGCAGAGAGCCCAATGTGGGGCTCAATCCCAGGACCCTGAGATCACGACCTGAGCCGAAGGCAGAGGCTTCGACCCACTGAGCCACCCAGGTGCCCTGCTGACCTACATTTTTAAAGAATCGTTCTGCAGCGGTGCACTAGTGGAAAAGGGAGACTGGTTAGAACACGGAGTTTTCTGAGTAGGAGAGGATGGTGGCTTGGACTAGGGTGGGTATAGTGGACTTGGCGAGAAATGATCAGATTCTGGACATATTTTGATTTACTGATAAATTGGTTGTGGAAATTGACAGAAAGAAAGATCATTTTATCAGAATTGACTATAAACTCTAGTTGTGAATCTGAAGTTTGATAAGCATGAAATATTAAACCAGCATGACTATCGTATCTTGGCAAAGAATTCTTAGTTAAATGGAGCTATTTCATATGACTTAATCCCAAATCATTGACTTTACCAATGCTTTTTTTTTGAAACGTAGACTCCCTGCTCAGGCAGAGCTCGATGTGGGGCTCAGAATCACAACTGCGAGATCAAGACCTGAGCCGAGATCAAGAGATGCTCAACTGCCTGAGCCAACCAGGTGCCTCACCAGTGCCTTTTTTTTTTTTTAAACATTTCAAGTACATGAGGCTAGGTAGAGTAAGCCCATGATTTATTTTATTTTATTTTTTTAAAGATTTTATTTATTTATTTGACAGATAGAGATCACAAGTAGGCATAGAGGCAGGCAGAGAGAGAGGGGGAAAGCAGGCTTCCTGCTGAGCAGAGAGCCCGATGCGGGGCTTGATCCCAGGACCCCGAGATCATAACCCCAGCCGAAGGCAGAGGCTTTAACCCACTGAGCCACCCAGGTGCCCCAAGCCCATGATTTAAATTAGTTGTATATTAGCATCACTTGGAAAACTTCAAAAAACGATCAGATGCCAGGTGCTACCCCAGAACAATTGACTAAGACTCTATGAAGGTGCTGTGGTGTCTGGGTACTGATATTTTTTAGTTTAAGAATTGCCTGTTTGGGGACACCTGGGTGGCTCAGTGCGTTAAAGCCTCTGCCTTCAGCTCAGGTCATGATCCCAGGGTCCAGGGATCGAGCCCCGAATTGGGCTCTCTGCTCAGAGGGGAGCCTGCTTCCCCCTCTCTCTCTCTGCCTGCCTCTCTGCCTACTTGTGATCTCTATCAAATAAATAAATAAAATCTTTAAAATAAAAAAATAGTTGCTTGTTTGATTCTAATATGTAACAGGGCTGGGAACTCTGAAACATTGCCTGTTTATACTAGGTCAAGAAAGTAGTGCCTCCCAAAGAGAAAGAAGTTCATACTTTGATTCTTGATATTCACATCTGATTTTGATAATGATTTTAATGCTTCCTGGGTAATTTAGAGACAAAGACCCAAGCACCAACAATTATTATTATTATTTTTTTTTTTGTCAAATAAGGGAGGCCACATATAATAGCTTTTTTAGCTAGAACTCACAGAAATTAGCACTCGATCTCAGGAGATATACACATTATTTCTGAAAGCTGTTATTGATGCCAAGCCTAGTGTGAGGAAGGAAGCCATGTTAATCACACGGGTTTCAGGTCCATTAGAAACACCAGAGAGGGAGAAAAATTCCTTTTTGCCAAATGGAAAATGTCAAAAAATCAGCAGGGTAAAAAAGAATTGGATTTTCATGCTTCTAAGAAGGGGGAAAAGAGAAGTAAGGTGGAGACTAAAACACGCCAGCTGATTCTCCTAAATAAGTCAATTTAGTATGTGTCCGTCAGCATTTCAAAAATATTACTCTGTTTAATTGACCATTTCTTTAAAACAAAAATATGTACTTCTCCTGAGTCATGGCTTCTTTCTACCTGCTGTTCCAAACTACAGATCTAGGGTTGGTAAACCATGAATCTGTCCTTACCTGCTGGTATAAGTCTCTGACTTCAGATCCCTTCTGTTCTTTTCTGCTGTTAATTGTTTCTACATCCGTCTGCTCACTGGCAATGTTAAAAGATGCTGTTAAAAGAAAGATACAGTGAGATCGCATTTGAAATAGTTTTCAGAACATGATTTTTCCTCACTAGAGTTATATGGAATATATGCTTTAAATAACACACCTATCATATAAATATGTTTAATCTGTAATATGAACAGTGTAATGAGGCTTGATAATTCAGAATTATACTGAGAATTTTGAGTTTTTAATTATGAGTACAAGCATACCTAATCAAACAGAATCAATGTTTTCTAGCAACATTGGTTATAGGAAAATTGTTGTAAAAAGAACCATTATGTATTACTGTCTTTGAGAAAAAAGCAATCAGGATGAGGATATATATATATATACATATATATATATTGTATAGAGTAATATGAATGCAAATTGTGTGAGTACACAATGATGTACACAATAACACAATGAAATATCTGAACACTTTAATCATGGAAGAGCATTACGTGGCATTTGGTCCCAGTTTGGAGAATACAACCCATAATATGCGTGCTGACAGATAGAACCCTCTCTGCCATGGACACTTCTGGCCATTCTAGGCCACACCTTTTGCTGTACTACTTCTATTCCTAAGCACCTAATATATCACTTTTGGTTTTTGAACTTCTGCTTCCTTTCTCCCTTTTTATATAGAATAGTATGAAAATAAAGTTACAGTGTTTCACCTAACATCATGGTATCTACTAATATTCCAAATGCCATATTTAGCATAAGGTTTTATTTAAACAAAAATTTTCTATGCTTTAAATATTAGGCTTTATTACATATGTAGATCTGGAGAAAATAGTTGATTTAACTTGTGTTGTGGTTTCTCGTTCAGATACTCAGCTTTGGATTCCTGTGTGGCCACTTACTTATCCTCACTATGCCTCAGGTTCATCATCTATAAGACTGAGATAGTAATAGTACTTATGCATGTGATTATTGTGAGAAGTAATTGAGCTTATATAAGTAAAACACTTAGAATAGTGCATGACATAGAGTAAATGCTGAATGGCTATGTGCTGTTACCAACACATTTGTTATTATCAACATTATTAGTATGATACTATGTAATGTGATTCCCAAAGAGATAAGTCCCTTTAGTATTTAATAACAAAAGGAAACAAGAGTTAATTAATTTTCTAAAAGCTTTACTGTAGATCATATTGAATATCTCCCCTTTAAGATCTAAAGAAATTAAGCCCAGCACACTAAAAAGAGAACATGCAGTAAATAAACACATGTAAAAAATGTTTATGGGTTGAAGATACAGGTTTGACCCACATTATATATTTTGAAAGTACCTATCAAAATCTTTCAGAGTCTGGTTCTTGGAATGTGGTGTGTTTAGTTTATTGAAAATAGTAGGTAGTGTTTCCCACTAAAGAAATACAAAGATAATTTGAAATGTATTTCCAGAAGTGTTCATAGAATGAAATTCATAAATGAAAATAAGAAGTATTCTCCGAGTTATTTACCACATATAAGGGATTTAGCTTCAATAACATATCTGATAGTCAATATAGAAAGCCCCTGTTCATATTGAGGTTCAAAATGTTTTTTATAATTTTAATTAAAATTCAAAGGAGCCTAATGAATTATACCATTAACCTTTTGCCACTAGAATTCAAGGATCACATTTTAGGTTGATGTGAATAATGAGTTTGCTAGTCTCATTGAGATGTCTGTCTGTACATTTCTGAAGTCAGGAGTAGGATCACTAAATCGTCATATATTTGGCAGTCTTTAACTAAAGAAAGGGGGGAAATAGGTATTTCAGGTCAGGATTGCCTTTGCTTGGCAATGCTGCTGCATGACAAATTTAAGGAAGGCTTTTCTTGATTTAATTCATTTCTCTCAGGATCTGATTTCTTAACAACAACAACAATAACAACAAAAAATTAAAGGCCTGCCAAAGAGGGGAGAGAAGCAGATAAAAAGAAAAAGGATGAGAAAACAGAAATTTGTTAAAAAAGTGTTAACAATACTTTCTGTGATATATGCTTGATTGCATCTGTTTGCATTTTGTGATTGAAAAATAGCTAGGCAGGGGCGCCTAGGTGGCTCAGTCGTTAAGTGGCTGCCTTCAGTTCAGGTCATGATCCCAGGGTCCTGGGATCGAGTCCCACATCAGGCTCTCTGCTTAGCGGGAAGCCTGCTTCTCCCTCTTCCATTCCCCCTGCTTGTGTTCCCTCTCTTGCTGTGTCTCTCTCTGTCAAATAAATTTAAAAAATCTTGAAAAAAAATAGCTAGGCGACTCATGCTAGTCACTGGGCAAATTTTTATGAACTTCTGAATTTTAAAGAAAAAGAGAAGGTGAAAGAATGGAAAGAAGGCATGAGTGTTTGAGGAAGACATCTTCATTGTGGTTGAAATATTCCTAGATAGCACATAAGAAATCAGAATAAAAACAAGGGGGAAAAACAACATTGTGAGGAAGTTGAAGGCAATCAAAATTGGTAAAACTTTGCTGGTGACTGGAAAAACTGATGAGAAAAGAGAGAAGATGCTTTGAACTGACAGTGCCCTGTGACACTGGAGCATAATGCAGATACCTAAGAGAAAAGAAAGCCTTTGTTTCCCTGAGCAATAAAGAGGACTTTTGGTCATTAGCACGTTTGGGGAAATCTGTTAGTGGCTTCCAAGAAGAAACCCCAAGGAAATTAATGGCTGCTGACTGTAACGTCCAAGGAAGATTTTGTGGACAGCCTATTGCCAGGAGGGAAGATCTTATTCATTATTAATTTCCCCGTTCTAATTATCATTTATGTGGCAGAGAATCTGATAGAATTTTTGAAATGACCTTCTTTAGGTTAGTCTGTATAGGGACAAATGCCACTGCCAGAGTCAACTGGCAAGGCATCTCTAAGAATCTATAGATTTTCAGGTGAAAATCTAAAAGGCTTGAAGATCCAATTTTACCTCTTCTTGCAATGGAAGTTTATCACTTTAGAGCAGAAAGAAAATTGGGAGTGAACAAATCATTGCTGTGTAGAAAAACATGACTTATTTTCCTTGACATTATTTCATCTATGAGAATGTGTTCTTGATTTGGGTTGAATTATTTGAAAAGGTCAAAGAAGAGTGACCCAGAAAATTGCCGATAGAACTGGTAGGATTCTGGGTGCCTGGGTGGCTCAGTTGGTTAAGTGACTGCCTTTGGCTCGGGTCATGATTCTGAAGTCCCAGGATGCAGTCCCGCATCAGGCTCCCTGCACAGTGGGGAGCCTGCTTCTCCCTCTGACCCTTCCCCACCAGGCGCGTTCTCTCTCACTCACTCTCTCAAATAAATAAATAAGGGGAGCCTGCTTCTCTCTCTGACCCTTCCCCACCAGGCATGTTCTCTCTCACTCACTCTCTCAAATAAATAAATAAATCTTAGAAAGGAAAAACAACAACAAAAAAAGAACTGGTAGGAGTTTAATCTAAAAGTGGAGAAAAGGAAGAGAGAGAGAGTAAACTTCTTCTATTCAAAACAAAACAAAACAAAAACCCTGGAGCATATCCATTTTGAAAACTAAGATTCTCCTGTGTGTTAGCTTGTTTAATCATCTCCACTAACTTATTGGATAGGGTTTATTTATTTATTTATTTAAAAATTATCAGATGAGGAAAATGGGGCCTGAAGAAGTTAAGAAACTTGGTCAAGTTCATATTTTTAGCAAAAATTAACATCAGCAATCCAGCTCCTGTGCCCAGGGACTTGAATACCATTCTCTTGGTCTTCTTGATGTAAACATGTCACAATAAAAGGGGCAGTAACAGACAAAGTGCCAAGAAATTCAGTAAAAGCAAAAAACTGAGTGGGAATTGGTCTGCAAAAGAAGTGAGATGATTTATAGAGTGGACCTGGCCTTCCAAATGATCCAGACAAATTGCACCCTAGGTTCCTCAGGAACTAACCCAAGCGATGTCTGCATGTCTGTTGCTAATACATTTTGAGGACTTGTGGGAAATGGAAGGAATGCTACAAACTGGAGGTGGAAAATAACATTCTAGTTTATAATAAATGGAAGACAAAGTACTCTATCTGTACTGCAGATAGTTGGGCTTGAAGTGATTCCAGAAAAAGACCTACAGAACTGCAGTTTTGCAAACTTGGTTGTCCATGCCCTGGGGTTCTTACAGAAACCAGAAGGCTAGCAGTGCAAGAGAAAGCGCCTGGGCATGAGGAAGAAGTACAGGGAGAGGATGAGTATCTGCACTGAGACTCCCACAGAAACATCTATGCTTTGCTTTTCAGATAACATTTTCGTAGGGAAGAAGAGTTCTATGATTTCAAAGATAATCTTGAAAAAAACTCACACGTACACAATGGACTAATAAACTCTTGATTTGTGAACCCCTGGGGAGAACTGTAGTAAGCCCCACTCCCTAAGGGAGTTGAGTAAGGATCAATAAAAGAAGTTGTCCTTTCTTATTTTTTTAATAGTTTTTATCCTATTCCTTCCTCCACATCTTTCTTCTTTCTCTCTCCGTCCCTTCCTCCTTCATTTCTATCTTCCTTATTCTCTCCTCCTTCCTTCCTTTCTTCCTTCCTTGCTTGCTTATTAAGATTACCAGACAATTCTCTAGACACATGGAGTCTGATTTCCTGCAAGGCATTGACAATAACTTTTAATAACATCTTCATGGATGAGAATGAGTGATGAATGGTAGCATAATTAGGTAAAATTGTAAGTAGTTGATTAATTGGATGCAAAAGTTGGAAATTTAATGAGTTGTTAATGTATAAAGATACCTCAAGTGAAGGCTCAGAGCACTATCTTCTTCACAGTAATAGTCAACAGTTTCAATTAATAACTTTATTTCCATTAATAAAACATGCTGATCCAATTGGCATTTTACACAAAGCTGTGAGAAATAACACATTTATTTTTAGATGCTTTCCTTTAAAGTGCTTTAGCAGGCTTGAGTGGGGATATAAACATATATGGGGCCCAGCAGGCCCCATGACCACAGCAGCAGAGAACATGGGGAAGGTCATTGACCAGGGATGACAAGGGGAAGTTTCAGCCAAGCTTCTAGAGAATTACCTGTCAGGAAGTGGCAAGAGGGCCCATATGGGCCCATAAAGGTCATTCCCATGGCCGCATGATAAAAGCCAACCTCAGATGCCACCCGCGCCAAGAGAGACTGTGAGGTACCTGTACCATCTGGAGGAGCAGACGAAACTGAAGAAATGGTGCACTACCTACAGCTGTGCCGGTGTGCACCCAACCAGGAGCCGGGCGACACTCCCACTCTGTCCTTGCTGCTCTCAGCTCCTGGCACGAGTTAGACAGGGATATCTGAAAATGGGAACAGGTGGAGTGAGAGGGAAGGACTTTGGAGAATTGGAAGGAAATCAGAGAGGGAGTTACAAGCATCGGCTGAGAGATCAGTACTTAATTACATTAAATATTCACCTGTACTATTACATCAAGACAGTATGGTACTGGCACAAAAACAGACACATAGATCAATGGAACAGAATAGAGAGCACAGAAATAGACCCTCAAGTCTATGGTGAACTAATCTTCGACAAAGCAGGAAAGAATATCCAATGGAAAAAAGACAGCCTCTTCAACAAATGGTGTTGGGAAAATTGGACAGCTGCATGCAGAAAAATGAAATTGGACCATTTCCTTACACCACACACGAAAATAGACTCAAAATGGACGAAGGACCTCAACGTGAGAAAGGAATCTATCAAAATCCTTGAGGAGAACACAGGCAGCAACCTCTTCGACCTCAGCCGCAGCAAATTCTTCCTAGGAACAACGCCAAAGGCAAAGGAAGCAAGGGAAAAAATGAACTAATGGGACTTCATCAAGATCAAAAGCTTTTGCACAGCAAAGGAAACAGTCAACAAAACCAAAAGACAACTGACAGAGTGGGAGAAGATATTTGCAAACGACATATCAGATAAAGGGCTAGTATCCAAAATCTATAAAGAACTTAGCAAACTCAACACCCAAAGAACAAATAATCCAATCAAGAAATGGGCAGAGGACATGAACAGACATTTCTGCAGAGAAGACATCCAGATGGCCAACAGACACATGAAAAAGTGCTCCACATCACTGGGCATCAGGGAAATACAAATCAAAACCACAATGAGATACCACCTCTCACCAGTCAGAAGGGCTAAGATGAACAAGTCAGGAAATGACAGATGCTGGCGAGGATGTGGAGAAAGGGGAACCTTCCTACACTGTTGGTGGGAAATCAAGCTGGTGCAACCACTCTGGAAAACAACATGCAGGTTCCTCAAAAAATTGAAAATAGAGCTACCTTATGACCCATCAGTTGCACTACTGGGTATTTACCCTAAAGATACAAACGTAGTGATCCCAAGGGGCACGTGCACCCAAATGTTTATAGCAGCAATGTCCACAATAGCCAAATTATGGAAAGAACCTAGATATCCATCAACAGATGAATGGATAAAGAAGAGGTGGTATATATATACAATGGAATACTATGCAGCCATCAAAAGAAATGAAATCTTGCCACTTGGGACAACATGGATGGAACTAAAGGGTATTATGCTTAGCGAAATAAGTCAATTGGAGAAAGACAACTATCATATGAACTCCCTGATATGAGGAAGTAGAGATGCAATGGGGGTGGAGGTTAAGGGGGTAGGAAAAGAATAAATGAAACAAGATGGGATCGGGAAGGAGACAAACCAAAAGAGACTCTTAATGCCATAAAACAAACTGAGGGGGCTGGGGGGAAGGGTGTTGGGAGAGGGTGGTGGGATTACATTATATGTTCAAATAAAAAAGAAAAGGGAGGTGGCCACAGGACATTCTAGTGGCATATGTGCTGGGAGTGGGCAGAGATGCCGAAGAAGGTCTGAGGTCACATGCATAGCTGGGAGCACTGAGGGGAGGGGGACGATAAGAGCTTCCAGGGAGGCCATCCCAGGGCCTTGTCAGTCACCTGGAGTTAGAGGGCCATGGAGTTTTCCATGGTTGCCTCATATTGGTAGGACTGTTTTTATGTTTTGTTTTGTTTGTTTGGTAAGCCCTAAGTGGAGTCCACCAGCTCACAAAGAAAATTATTTTCTTGGATTTAGAATCTGCTGCAATTATTAAATTGCAGGGAACCCTTCATCTCTCCTCTTGCTCCTTCACCTCGAAAGCAGTGAGTGAGGCCTGGGGTCCAGGTTGAGTGTAGGCTGAGGGTTGGGGCTGGAGAGAAGGACATTGAAACATGGTGGATCTTCTAATCTTCCAGCCAGGGCACGATTCTGCCACAATAAAGTTCACCTTACCAAAATGTTAAAAATAAATAAATAAATAAATAAATATTCACCTGGATGTGAGTATATTTTGATTCATAGCTACTATGTCTCTAAGTAGCAAGATTAGTCACTGCCAAATAGGACTAGAACCTCATAGGGAAACTTAGTTTCGTTAAACATAAAAAAAAAAAAAATCCCTTTTCTTCCTTTCTCTCTCTGTCTCTGTCTCTCACTCTTGCCATTGCTCTTTTGACTTGAGCTGACTTGATACTTTTCCATTACAACCATCCCTGTTTCATAAGCAAAGCACTATGAAGAGTACTTGGTGCTTGGTAATTGCCCAGTAGATGACAGTTTTTATAAATAGAAGTCCTACTTTCCTGCACGGTGTCCAGGACACACATGGAAAATTATAGTGAGTTTAAAATTAAATAAACTAGTGTGTACCCAGAAGAAACTCTCCAAAATAATGAGTATAGTTCTTGTACCAGGTAGAGAGGTATAAACACCCCCCAAAAGGGCTCGTGTGTACAACTGATGTGTATAAAGCAAGTGAGGGGAGGGGGTGCTGTTGTGGCTTCCAGGAGAGGGTGGTGGTCTAAGGTTTATAGTGAAGAAGGAGCAATCTAAGCCAGACATCTAGGCATCCAAGCTTGTTACAGAGGTGCCAAAAGACTAGGTTTCCAATTATAGGTAGTTATGAAGGGAAACTATTTTGAATGCTTCTTTTAAAAAAAATGTATTTATTTATTTGAGATAGAATGAGAGTGTGAGAGAAAGAAAGAGCACAAGCATGGGGAGCAGCAGGCAGAGGAAGAAGCAGATTCCCTGCCAGGCAGGGAGCCAGATGTGGGGCTGGATCCGAGGACTCCGGGATCATGACCAAAGCTGAAGGCAGACACCCAACAGACTGAGCCACTCAGGCACCCCCAAAGGGAGACTATTTTGGAATGCTGTCTATGTATAAGGGGAAAGAAATTAGGAAGAACTAACTCCATGCAAAATTAGGAGCTAAGACAAAGGGTTTTGTAGTGGCATGGGACAAGATGTGGCTCTATGCAGGTGTGGGTTAAAAGCTGAATTATTATCATGCATACAGTAGTTCCCCCTTATTCACAGTTTTGCTTTCTGCAGTTTCAGCTATCCATGGTCAACTGCAGTCCAGACACAGATGATTTTCCTTCCGACATAGCATTAGAAGGTTAACAGTAGCTTCATACTATGTCACAGTACCTGTGTCATTTACCTCACTTCATCTCGTCAAGTAGGCATCTTATCATCTCACATCATCACAAGAAGAAGAAGGTGAGTACATATAGTAAGATATTTTGAGAGTGAGAGACTGCATTTACATAACTTTCATTATGGTAGTTAAAATTATTGTATTTAATTATTAGTTATTATTATTAATTTTATACTGTGCCTAATTTATAAATTAAACTTTATCATAGGTATGTATGTGTAGGAGAAACAGAGTATATATAGGGTTCCATATTATTTCTGATTTGAAGCATCTACTGGGGGTCTCAGGACATATCCCCTATGGATAAGGGAATACTACGATATTAGATTTTGTGTTGAATTTATATTATTATGCAATGAGTTGGATTGGGAGATTCAGACTTACAAATACAAAAATCTTGTCCTTAAGTAATCTGCAGTTTGGTGAATGTAGGCATATCAACAATTACAGAAATAAATTGTTATCCTATGAAACATGTGCCCGGGTACAGTAAAAGGTGGATCAGGGAAGATTTCTGAAAAAATAAATACTTGAACTGAGTCTGAAAAGATGAGTATATTTCCTAAAAAATTACTAGGGAGGGGCCTTTTGGGAGGATCTCATGGTGTTCTGAACCAGAAAGCATATTATTATTAAATTGTCTAACAAATTCAAAATGGCAGGAATTCATTGCTGTTGGGCTCTAAAAGAGATTATTATGAGAAACCAAAGTTATGAAAATGTCTAGGTCCTCGATTATAGAGAACCTTAATAGGATGCCATTTTCTTGTAGAGTAGGGAACCACTGAAGAATATTAGGCCACAAAATGAAAAATCACATGGGTGAAGGTTTGAAGATGAAATGGAAGACAGAAAGAGCAAAGAGTGTCTGGTTCAATGGTAAGGGCTGATGAGATCCTGAAGACAAGCAGATGTAGAGGCAGTGGTGGAGGGGAAGAAGAATTAATAGATTTTTATCATCCGGTTTTCAGGTGAGAGGGAGAAAGATAAGTCTTGGCTGGATCTCAGGCTTCAGCCAAGAACATCTACCAAGAACAGTAACACAAGGTAACACAAGGTAGGGGACTCATTTCAATAACACAAGGTAGGAGACTCGTTTCAGTAGATGAAGAAGAGTTCAGTTTCATATATACTGACTTTAGGGTGCCTGTAGTTATCCAAGTGGCAGTGTCCTGTGGGCATCTGGCTATATGGGTCTGGAGCTCAGAAAAGTATGGATTAATGATACATATTACAAGCACATAAACAGCAGCAGAATCACTGAGTTAAGTGTATAATAAGAAGTGTTAGTGTAGGGGCGCCTAGGTGGCTCAGTGGTAAGCCTCTGCCTTAGGTCAGGTCATGATCCCAGGGTCCTGGAATCGAGCCCCGTATTGGGCTCTCTGCTCAGCGGGGAGCCTGCTTCCCTCTCTCTGCCTGCCTCTCTGCCTACTTGTGATCCTTCTTTCTCTCTGTCAAATAAATGAATAAAATCTTTAAAAAAGGAAGTATTAGTGTATAATGGGAATAAGGAGTGCATAAAATTTTACATTACATTAAGATATAAACAGGTTCCTGGAAAACCAGAAGTCAGCAGAAGTGATTAGAAGGAATATGTGGAGAGAAAAAAGGAAAATGTATGTGATGTAGATAGTGGGTGCCAAGGAATAAATTTCTAGAAGAAAGGAGTATGCAATATTGTGGCAGAGAAAGTCAAAACAAGTTGAGGACTAAAAAACTGTATATTGAACTGACTTGCCAGGGTAGAAATTATTTTGCAGAGAGTAGAATAAGAATGCCAGGTAAGAGAATGGACACAATGAGCATAAGCTATTAATTTAAGGAATGTGACTATATGAATTTTAAAGGAGAGATATCCCTTCTTTACCAGTGGGAGGAGTGATGAGGTCCACTACAGCTGAATGTGTATGTAAGAACAGAAGAAACCTGAGGACAGCTGAGTTTTCTCAGAAAAGTAGGAGACAAGAGATACAGGCTGCCCAAAGCACAGGTGATGGGAGAAGGAGAGTTGCTGTCTGATATCTCCACTTGAATATATTTAAGGCACCCTGCTTTCAACCTACAGACAATCTAACTTAAGATCACTTGCCAGCCTTGACCTCTATTTTGAGCTCTAAATCCATAGATTTAAATAAGTACTTTATGTGGCTCTCTGTTAAAGATAGCCTAAAACTCAGATCTTTTCTAGATGGATCTGAAGATCTGTCAGAGATCTTCCTGACTTCAGGTCAGGAAGATGTATATAATAACTTTAAGAAGGGGCTGTTAGGAGATTTATTTTTGATCTAATCAGTGCTGAGACAAAAAAAGTTCTCTTTTTTGTCATATCTTCTCTTTCATCCTTCAAAATCCAGTGTCTCCCTTGTCCTGTCTGTTTTGCCATGTACATATCTCCACAATCAGTTAATTGTGCTCTGTCTCATTGCTACTATGCCAGCTAAAGCTGCTGTCTTCTCTTACCTGTACAATGCAGTAGCCAGTAGTGTGAAGCTATTTAACAAACTGAGATAGTCTGTTTTGTTATCTGTGCTCTTCCCATAGTCTGGAAGCAAATGGGGGTTGGCAGTTAGTAAATACTGAATATATATTGATTGAATGGATCACAGGATAGCTTCCTAACTGATTTCCTGGCCTCCTATCTTACTCTATCCATACCTTTTCTTTAAACCTTTGCTATTCAAAGCATAGTGGCAGCCACTTCACCTGGGTGTTTGTTAGAAATGCAGGCACTAGGGTCTACCCCCAGAAATACTTGAATACCGCATTTAGGGGCACCTGGGTGGCTCAGTAGGTTGGGCCTCTGCCTTCGGCTGGGGTCATGATCTCAGGGTCCTGGGATCAAGCTCTGCATCGGGCTCTCTGCTCAGCAGGGAGCCTGCTTTCCCCTCTCTCTCTGCCTGCCTCTCTGCCTACTTGTGATCTCTCTTTCTGTCAAATAAATAAATAAAATCTTTAAAAAAAAAAAGAATCACATTTAACAACATCCCCAAGTTTTTTGTAGGCATATTCATGTTTGAAAAGCAGTGCTCTGAATAGAATCCAGAGAGATCTTTCAAAATGCAAATATAATTATGTCACCTACCCTTTTAAAAACATTTCAATGGTTTCCATTGCTCTTGGAATAAAGACTAACATCACAAATATATCTGAGAGGACACTAGTTTAGTATCGTGCATCTCCACTCCTCCACACTTTTTCCCACCTGTGTCCCCTTCAGCAACTCTAGCCTTGTCTCAGGTATCTGAACATGGCTTGCTTCTTCCTACCACAGGGCCTTGGCTTCTGCTGTTTCTTCTACCCTGCTTGCTTCTGTTCTTAACCTCAATAAAGCCTTTCGCCTACTTAACCCATGCTCATCTTTAAAATGTCATAACAATTTTAATTGCTATTTAGTAAAGACTTTTGACCTCTCCCCCACCCTCCGATTCCTTCTCTAGGTAGTCACAAAGACCATGTTTCTTTTCCATGTGGTATTAACATAGCTGTAATTCATTCTTATTATTCTGGGTGTTTAGTATTGTGTGAGTACTGGTTGGCTCCACAATTGGAATATGAGGTTTATGAAGGCAGAAAAAGTATCTCTTTTGTTCACCATAATATTTCAGTTACCTAGCAAAGGTTTATAATCTAAAAGATATTTATTTAAAGACAGAATGAAAGCAATCAAGAAAGAATGAATTTTTGTCTTATATTGAAGTCACCAAGGCATATGGTAAAACTTTGAGACAGAAAGGGAAAACTGAGGGAATAGTTTTCCAGCTCTGAATTAATAAATGTTATTGGTCAGGAAGATGTATATAATAACTTTAAGGAGGGGCTGTTAGGAGATTTATTTTT
>RCUC01169164.1:0-65513 GCA_003697995.1 Taxidea taxus jeffersonii | reverse complement strand
AAAAAAAAAAATGATAAACTCAAACATATTACACTATATACTCAAATCTATAAAATCTAATTGTTAGAATTGAAGTCTTCTCCCAAAGCTTTTATGCTATAATTCCCAAAAGAGAAAGGGAAGAACAGAACCTATTTATAAGCACGGGTCATCTATTAAACTGGGTTTTACAGACCTTACCCATACTCAATAATGCTCTAGAAATCTACTATGTTCACTATCATGATTCCTGTCAAAACAATACACACACACTCAGAAAATGCCTTTTATCTCTTAAATGCCAAATCCAGTTTTCACCCCAATGAGCTCTCCCTAGGATTTCATGTTGTTAAATTTCCTGTTAAAATTCCCTTAACCCCAAGGCACCTGGGTGGCTCAGTAGGTTAAGCCTCTGCCTTTGGCTCAGGTCATGATCTCAGGGTCCTGGGTGGAGCCCTACATCAGGTGCTCTGCTCAGCAGGGAACCTGCTTCCTCCTCTCTCTCTCTCTCTCTCTCTCTCTCTCTGCCTGCCTCTCCGCATACTTGTGATCTCTGTCAAATAAATAAAATCATAAAATCTTTATTAAAAAAATTCCCTTAACCCCTATCCTTAGCTTCTTCAAACCCATACTATTTATCTTATCTCTTCAGCCATTCTTCTTCAACTTCCCTCATAGGCCCCTCTTCCTCCATTTGACCTTCAGATGTAGACGCTTAACAAGGCTGCCCTTAGTCTTCTCCTCAATCCTGATATTATACTCTTTTGCAGTTTCTGTATGACACGATGCTAATGAATACAAATCTCTTAACTGATCCCTGCTTCCCCTTCTGCTCCAGCCCAAATCCGTCAATAGGGAGCTACCTGACGGATCTTGACTCCCACATCTAGAATCATACCCTATCACCTTCTTTCTCAAATCCTGTTCTTCCAATACATCCCCTATCTTAACTAAAGGCATCATCACTCATTAATGAAATATAATCTCTGAACTCCCCCATGCTCTTCCCAGTCAGGTCACAACCTCATCAGCTTCATTTTCCACTACTCCTCAAACACAGCAAAATCCACTTACTATTCCTCAGACTATCAATGCCCTTCCTCTAACCTCTTCTCCATCAGATGAAACAGCTACTCACTTTTCCAAGTCCTACTTAAAGATCTCCTACAGTCTTCCGTAACCTCACTTATTCTCCCACATCACTCACCCCCTGCCTCTATAATTACACACCAACCTTTATTTTACTTCTTCTCAACAAGGTGTATCGTAGTTAGTCCAGCCCTTAACTTTCTCCTTTAGTAGACAAGGCCTGCAGTTTACTTGTTACTGGAGCACTTAACACATGCCTGGACTAGAGTATGTCCTTGATCAATGACTGGTGAATGAATGGCAAAATCCAAAGTAAGGACATAGTTAAGGTTATATCTCACTGAAGGGTGTACCTTATCCCCTTCTGAACATAAAACAAGAATTGAGTCCCCTAGTCCCTCATTCCCCATTTCTAGTCCACTGCTTAGTTTTAAGCAATGTTTCATGAGGACATTTCCTCATTTCCTCTTGTTCTTTGTAGGGTTAGCTGCCAGCCTAACCACATTAGCATTCAGGAGCAGCAACAAAACAGACTCTCCAAGTTCTAAAAAGCAAAGACTTTACAATTACCAATAGTAATACAAGAAATTGAAAAATAGTCTTAACGTTCATGCATACAAACTTCATTCTTCATAATTCTGAAAAAGGCTTGGCATAGTTTACTCAACAGGCACCATTTAAGAGTTATTAAGAAAATGTCCATTTAAACCGTCAGCCAAAATTTTCACATTTATAACCACAGAAATCGGCATGCATGAATAAATCTAAATACTATGCTTGTATATAAAGTACACTATAAACAGTAGTCTCAATCACCAGACGACCCACACATTAAGTAGTTATTTTAGCTTCCTTTAAAAATACAGGCCCAAAGGGGCACCTGGGTAGCTCAGTCCGTTAAGTGTTTGACTCTTAGCTCAGGTCATGATCTCACGGGGTCATGATATCAAGCCCCGCGTCAGGCTCTGTGCTCAGCTTGCAGTCTGCTTGGGATTCTCTCTCGCTCTGCCTCTGCCCCTCCTTAGCTTGCTAGCTCACTCTCTCAAATCAATCAATCAATCTTAAAAAAAAAAAAAAAAATACATGCCCAAAATTCCAGTGATCATCCCTATCTATAAAACTAGAATCGTTTATCAGAATCAGTTCCTTTTTCCCCTCTTCTCCCCACCAACTTTCCCAAAACATACTCACTCACACTCACACACATCCACACACACCCACACACTGCTCTCTTAACAAACCTGGTTTCCTCAAGAAATTATCTGATGGCTCAGTAACAGTTTGATAAAGCAGTCTACAAGGTCTGGGATTTTGGAGGAGATCCCATATGGTACAATTATCTTCTAAGAGACTACTTTTTGGTAACAGAATACAGATTTGTCTCAAGGGATCACAAATGTGGTAGGCTTGACTTGCCTCCTAGTTTTTTTGTCTTTCAAGAATATACTAAATGCTCTCTTTAAATGTGTATTTCTGACCTTTCAGTTCATATAAATGTTCATATTTCAGGCACACGGACATGGTGAAAAGGCAAAAAAAAAAAAGGAAAGAAAGAAGAGGAAAAAAAAAAGACCATATGATGAAATGTGTTTGAAGCTTCAATAACTATGGGGCTCCTGAGTGGCTCACTGGGTTAAAGCCTCTGCTTTTGGCTCGGGTCATGATCCCAGGGTCCTGGGATCGAGCCCCACATTGGGCTCTCTGCTCAGAAGGGAGCCTGCTTCCTTCTCTCTCTAACTTGTGATCTGTCAAATAAATAAACAAAATCTAAAAAAAAAAAAAATGTTTGAGGCTTCAATAACTAAACTGCACTGAGTGGGATCATAAACTCATTAGCCTAATTCTGAACCGCATTTCAAAAAATATATATATTCCAAGGCATATATAATCCACTTATTTTTCTTGAGCAGTCAAAAATTCTTCTCATTTTCCAAGTTTGTACATATTACATCAAAATAACTTCAGACAAAGCAGTCTTGTTGCTTCAAGATTAAAAGTTTCCAATAGCTCAATGTGGTTGCAATCTTCTGGAAACACCTGAAATTGATTTGTCTCACCTCCTTTTACTATTTCTCTTCCAGCCCATTCACCTTAGAAGAATACTGATGGATAAAAGTTCTAACTGAAAAGCCCAGAAAGTGAATAACCCACGCCCTAGCTAATAAGAAAAGAACTATGATATACAATGCACAAAAATTAACATGTATCCAGAGCCTCAAAACAAAACAAAAAAACAATGATTAGACTTGGTCTAAATAAAATGTTTCTAAAATAAGCTTAACAAGTAGGTTTCTTTCTCACTGCTGTTTTACTAAACATTTATGGAAAATTGTATTTGGATAAGCTCAAGCTGAAAATACTCGTTTTAGCTCTCAAGGAAAACATGAAAGAACAGAGAAAATTTTCTAAAACTTTTTTTTACAAAAGACTGGTATTTAAGACTGATTTTCCAAATACAATACACACCACATAATTATATAATTAATACACATCACACAAAATCACACACATTTAAATTCAAATATCACATTTCCTGGACTAATTACAACCCCAGAGAGGGTGCACTGAAATTCTTGAGGTTAGAGTAGACACTTCTGAGACTCAACAATCCAGAGTTCCAGCTTTACACTCCAATTTTTCACAGTGGCACTAAGTGGGTGAACAAGCCCACTGCAGCACAAAGCATTGGGGTTGCCTAAAGAGATCTAACAGAAGCTGAACATATGCAATAATTTCCTGTTCTCCAGAGGACTGGAGGGTGTGTTTCTAAAGGCTGACAATTCATAGCCCTTCCAAAAACCAAAAGTATGTCTTTTCAAATACTTGTGAAAAAAACTTTAATTTCAAAAATCAACTGTTCATTATTATTACTCTCCAAAAATTTACTGAATGCCTTACTATATATAAGTATAAAAAATTTAATCCCGGACCATAAGGAGTTTAAATTTCCCTTAAAACAGTCACCCATTTGTGATTACTTCACATAAAATACTTCTTGAAGACAACCCAAGGGTCTTCTTGAACTCACAGTATACAGGCAACGCAAAATTCAGGTATTTAAATCACAGGGAGTTTGTCTTCTGCTCCCTAACAAAATTAGAGATGGATATATACCTGTGATTTAATAATAACAAGAAACCTACAAATTTGGGTTCCATCAATACATGAATTGGGAGGGAAACTTGGAATCCTTTCTTCTTTAATCCCTTTTAGAATTGGACAAGGGCTCTCATTATCTGCTACTCTTAAAGAGTTACTTCCTAAATCCAGGAGCTAAGTTTCCCCAAACCTGGTAAGAAACCTATTTTCATGAAAACTCCTGGCTTGAGGATGATTTCTTTTTTCTTTCTTTTCTTTCCTTCCTTTTTTTTTCCAGCTAAATGAGAATATGACCACTGATTACTAAGCAAAAAGTCATTTTCTCTCATATATGTTGAGTCTGAGATTGGGAGAGGGGAAAGGCACATAGCATGAAATCAAAGGATTTCAAATAAGGATATGCCAAAAGATGGTAAGCAGTACTTATTAATCTGATTGCTTTTTTTTTTTTTGTCTTTATCATGGATCCAGTTGAAAGTCACATCTAATGCCTGACACAATAAAAAAAAAAAAATCCCTTGACACAAACAATTTTGTACACCCAAGAGTAAGTATTACAGGAGATAATTGTTTCCTCTTCTGATCATAAAATAAGGAAATTACACTCATGCACAGATTCTAGTCATATTTTCACTACCTTATGAAATAACACATCAAGAACATTTAAATACAAATCTGGATACTACTAATGAATTTTTAAAACAACAACAACAAAAAACCAGCATCTCCATGGCTCTCCTCCCATCCTTCCTTGAGTGAGGAACCCAGTAACTTACTGTTCAAAGTCAAAAAGGAATTTTTTTTAAAAGGCTGGGCATGAAATAGGAAAAGGATCACGGTGGGCACAGATGATGCCCTGGGAAAAAAAGGCGAGATGGCGCATACCCATTCTCCTGTGAGCACTGTCCAAGCTGACAGGTTCACTCACACTGCCTTCACCTTAAAAGTTTCCCAACCCACTGTCTCTACACACTTAAGAAAACATGAATTTTGCTCTGACCACAAAAGAATTAAGCACAACTGACACCAGCTCTGAAGTAAGCAATTAATATATTCTAATGCTTAAGAAAGGTTGGAGATAGGCAACAGCTCCTCCAACTGGCTGGAGATTACCATTTGAAGCCCTAAAAATATTAAGATTTTTAAACAACTCCAAGTTCTGATGGGCACAGTCAGATGCACTATAGAAACTTTGGGACCAGCAGCAACGACACAACAGGTGAGAGAGGCGGTGGACATCACTGCACAGTGAGGTGGACAACATGCAGAGGCAAACCCTTGAGTACCCCGAAAGGCTGGGGATGTGAAATAATACCCATGCACAAGGCCATCAAGAGCCCCTATCTTTACAGTGGCAACAGTGTGGTTCCTTCCGAGGGTCGCGCCACTCCCCCTTCTCCTCACCCAGGGGACCACCACCCCAGGCACAGGAAGAACCCAGGCCCCTCCACCGGCAGCATCTCAGCTGAGGAAGAAAACACAATGTCGCTCCTTATTTCAGCGTACAAAAGGACTTTGCGCCCTCCTCCTCGAACTGCCGCCGCTGCCGCCCGGGGCCGCCTCCTAACTTGCAAGAAGGTGGGCAACGCGCCATATTCCAGCGTCCCCCAGTCTACCTGGGTAACAAGCCCACGCCACCCCGGCGGGAGGGAAGCTTCGGCGGCCGCCCGAAGAGCCAGCCTCCTCTCCTGCAGGAGACAGCGGCTCCCGCACCCCGGCCCGGCCCGCCGCGCCGCCCGCGGACCAGACCCGGGACGGGCCGAGGGGGCGAGCGGGGAGCCGCGGCTCCGGTCCCGCGCAGCCCGCCCACCTCCCGCTCCCGGGCCCGGCGCGCTCTCCCGGACCTCCCGCTCCCGAGCCCGCGGGAAGGCCGGGCCCGGGCCCCGGGTTCTACAGTGGCGACGAGGCCGCGGCCCCCAGAGCCTCAGGCGGCGGGGGAGGCCGGAACCCTGGGGCTCTCGGGAGGGCAGCGCCTCCCTCCCGAGCCCGCCAGGACGCCTGGGGCCTACTGCGGCCTGCGCATCCTCGGGGTGGCGGTTTGACTGGGCCGGGCCGGGGCCCCCCGCCCGAGGCGGGCCGAATCCGGCGGGGGCCCAGGCCCGGAGCCGGGGGCGGCAGGGTGCAGGCTGCGGGGCGGGCCGGCCGGCCGGCGGGCGGGCGGCGTGTTGCGGCTGCGCCGGGGCTGAAATAGCTGGAGATTGCGCGGTAGGGCACTCACCTCAGAGCGGCTGCGCTACCGTGGGCCTGCGCCGTGGAGACTGCGACCGCGCCGGCTCCTCGCAGCCTCCTGCCACCAGCGGCAATGGCGAGCGCTGCCGCCTCTGCCGCCGCCGCCGCCGCCGAGGAGGGGGAGGGGAGGGAGAGGAGGCACGCACGCGACGCACGGGCTCAGCTTCCCCGCCCGGCGGCCGCCATGATGGGGAGGTCGGCGCTGCTTCAGCCGCGCCGGCCCGAGGGGGCTTCGGGCGAGGATCTCTCCCGGCCTTCGCGGCCTCCTGGAGCCCACATTTAGCTTGAAAGGGTTGGATGGGCCCGGAACCATGAAGGCAACTGGATTAGTCAAGTGTGGATTCTCGGGAGAGTGGCGCAGGCAGCCCAAGATGGTTGCTAATCTGGAAATAGTAACATTTCTCGCCCCCCAGCCCCGAGAATTATATCACCTCCTGAGCAAGCCTCGGCAACTGGGAACGGGCTTCCCCGAATTTCCCTCAGCCTTGACAGTCGCATCTTCACCCTTTCTTTGGAACGACCTTTGTTTCCCGGTTTCAAACCCTGCCCAGGTATTTAAAAGCAAAAATTTCTGCACAAGCAATACATTATCTGCTCATTCATTAGTTTAGCAAACATTTCTAGAGGGTCCTTTCTGTGCCACTTTTGTACTGGGCACGCTAGAGATGCACCTGTTAGACGACGTCCTTGCTCTCAAGGAGTTTGTATGTTCGGTGCGGGGAGTCAGAAGCAATAGGGACCCCTGAGCAGGTGCCTGAGGAGTGGGTAACAGAAAAACAATGTAATGTTAGAGACATATGAGAGGTAGTTTCGTTCTTGGTTTTTAAAAGTGTGATCAGGAAACTACGTGCATCAGAATCACTAGGGCTGATTACTTAAATGCTGGGCCCCAGTTGGTTGTCGTCACAATCTTGGCTTGTTAGCCCAGGAAACTGCATTTTTAACAGCCCCCTTGCTCACACTTTGTCCTGGTAATTCTCATGAACACCATAATTTAAGGACCAGAATGCACGGTTGGTTCAGGCTACCAAATCATCCCTAATCAAGATGCTGCATAAGACTTCATGGTCTCCCTGCCACCAAAATTGCCCTCTCCAATCCATTCTCCGCCCTATAGCGTGAGTGGTCTTTCAAAAAAGAAAATCGTGTCATTTCCCTGCTTAGCAGGCTTAATAAGATCCCATTGCACATAAGTTAGAGCCTAAAATTCTTTGAGTTGGCTTCAGGGCCCTTGGTGACCTCACCCCTGCTGCCATTTTGACCTCATCTGCCACAGACTTCTCCCTCAGCCAAATCAGGAAGCTCTCAAGTCATACATGGTGGGAAGTTCTCCCACCTCATAATTTTTGCAAGGGCTGCTTTCTCTGCGCAGAACTTTCTTCTCCACTCTACAGCTTCTCCTCACCTGCCACTTCTTAAGGTCTCAACGTTAATGCCTTTTCCTCCAGGAAGCTTTCTCACATCCCCTCAGATTGACTGCTTTCGCTCTTTAATCCTCATACCCAGTCTTTATCATACTGAGCACTCACAAGGTTTCAGGCCCTATTTTAAGTCCTTTATACACATCATCTCCTTTCTTATGTAGTTGTCATGGAAGAGTGCATGAGGCAGGTATACTGTTATTACTACCTCATTTCGCAGGTAGAGAAAACAGGGGCATGTTGAGGTGGAGCCCAAACCCAGACAGTAAGAGGTCTGAAAGCCATCAGCTTGACTTCAGAGTTGTGCTCCTAACCATTACCAGCATTTTCACATTGCAGGTTGGTCTCCACCGAGGAAGCACAAAATGAACGTAGTGGGTCATAACCAACATTTCATAAAAAAGGAGAAATTATCAGAGAGCGTCAGACTTAGTAAGGCTCTTGTTTTGTGAAGCTTTTATTTCAGATATATAAATGCATGTACCTGGGTTTGTGTATTTGTTCTGGATCATGATATAAAACACATTTCTTACAGCTGCAAAAAGTTTGAAAGTACTGCGTTACTCTTTCTCCACAGGACTTCTCAGACCACGAATCATCCACAATCCAGAAGCTGCAAGCGGGCAGGGATTTCATCTTGTTCGTGATTATATGCCAGCATCTCATGCAATGCCTGGTTCATAGTAGACCTTCAATAAGCATATAATGAGAGATCTCTGTGTCTACTCTCCTCAGACATGCAAGTTATTTTCTTAAGACAGATGAGCCTGTGAACCCCAGTTGCTCTGTCCAAAAGGCTCTTCATTCTGGATAACCAAAGATTCTAGAATCAGTCTCAGGAGAAAAGCAGAAAAATCTACCCTAAGAGATGAAAAGAACTGGATTCCAACAAAGTGACAGTGATCAGCTTCAGCACAAGGAAGCCAGAAACTGTAGATAGGATAATGTCAGAAGACAACTCTATAAGGTAAGGTGGGGGTAGTAGTTGCATTAAGAAAGAAGGAATGACTTGGGGTGCCTGGCTGGCTTAGTCAGTGGAGCATGTGACTCTTGGTCTCAGGATTGTGAGTTCAAGCCCTGCCTAGAGAAGAAAGGAAAGGAAAGAAAAAAGAAAAGAAAAGAAAGAGGGTGGAAAAAGAAAAGGAGTAAGAAGGGAGGGAGGGAGGGAAAGGAAGGAAGAAGGGAGGGAAGGAAAGAAAGGAGGGAGGGAAGGAAGAAAGAAACAAACAGGAAAGGAGGAAGGAAGGGAGAAAGGAAGAGAAAGAGAGACGGAAGGAAAGAAGGGCAGACTGACTTAAAATGACTTAATCTTGGTGCCCAGAGTGAGGATAAAAAGAAGCCTAGACCTTTGAGAATATATTGAGGGTTCATCAGCCCTGGCAATGCAGAAGATATCCAAGTTGGCTTTGATTTCAATAAGCTGCTGGTCATTCGGTCACAGCTCTCAGTTGGTTAAACATATGTTTTCAGCTCCCGTCATGATCTCAGGTCCTAGGGATCAAACCTCGTGTGGGGCTCCCCACTCAGCGGGGAGTCTGCTTGTCCTCCTCTCTCTGCCCTTCACCCCCACTTGTGCTCTCACTCTCTCAAATAAATAAACAAAATCTTAAAAAAAAAAAAAGCTGCTGGTCATTTGATTGGCTGAGTTATTGTGTGTGCTAAGAAACAAATGAGTGGTCCTCCAGATAATAAATGTTCCAAGGTAATCAGAATTGAAGTCATGTGGGAAATTTCAGAGAGATGTGCCTTGATTTGGCCTTGAAGGCTGGGCAAGATTCTTATGGGCATAGAGCAGAAAGGTGAACACACTTTAACTGGGTGGATTGTTGTGGGAGACTGAGCAGTAGGTGGAGGTGGGAGGCCTCCCAAGGGTGTTTAGTAAGTAAAGCAGCGAGGTAGGTCTCTGTTGGAGCAGCCAACCTTCAGGCTTGTCCGAGCTGGTTTGCTCACTGTGGGACAATTGACAGGAGCTGACTTGTGGGGAGGCTTTTAGCTATAGAAGGTAGTCTTCTAGGGTTGACTGTGTCCCTTGCATTGGGGTGCGGGGGACAGCAGGGGAGGAGATGAAGAAATATGGCTGAAGCAACGGTTTTCACAAGGGACCCTCCAGGACCCATGTGTAAGAGCCCCAAGAGGGTTAAAAGCAGCAGCCTCCCCGTTTCTACTTTGGAATGTGTGCGGCCCCAGCCCTGTAAAGATTAACGGGAACCTGGAACTTTGTAAACAGTGCAAGGGAGTTTTGCCTCTTTGGGAGCAGTGAGGGCTGGCCCAGGCGGGGTGTGCATTGCCAGAGAGCGCTGGCCCCCCCCCGCAGCCACAGCCTCATGCTTTCAGAGGCCGCATTGTACCATGGGTTTTGGAGTTAGACTCCAAGTTCAAAGCTTGGCCGTACTACTTCCTACCTGTGAGACCTTGACAAGTCACTCAACATTTTGAGCCTCTGCTTCTCTGCCCAAGATGTGGAGGTTAAGAGATAATATGAGGACTCAGAACAGAGCCTGGATCCAGGAAGCTCATAGTAAGCGCTGGGTATTATTAGTGCTTTCCAGTTACCATTAATCATGCAAATTGCTTGGTACAAAATACAGGTACGATAGATGTTGGCTGTTGTGGTGGGGATGATGATGAGTAAGTATTTGTGAGCACAGGTCAGTATCCCTGGGGACCCCCCAAAGCTAGAGAGAGGATTCAAGGGATGCCAAGGCAAGGGATTTGTGCAGGGGAGCAGTGTGTTACAAGGTTAGAAATGTCCGGGTGAGTTTTTTTATGCCTGAGGGTGGTTTGGGGGAAAAAGGATGGAAGAGATTGTTTACTGTAACTTTACTTAAATTAATATTTCTGTATTAAGGTAACAACCTTTAGGGTATCTGGGTGGCTCAGTCGGTTGAGCATCAGACTCTTGATTTCAGTGCCGGTCATGATCTTAGGGTCATGAGATCAAGCCCAGTATGAAGTTCCATGCTCAGTGTGGAGTCTGCTTGAGATTCTCGATCCTTCTCCTTCTGCCCCTCCTGCTTGAGCTCTCTCTCTCAAGTAAATACTCTTTTTTAAAAAAAGTAACAACTTTTAAAATCTATTTTTCTTTGAGCCTTTAAGCCGATTTCATCTATTTCAAAATCTGGGAAATTCTAACAGTCATTTTCAAAGGACCCTCTTCTCCCTGAACCCAAAGTCTGTTGATGACCCCCTATCATGTGTATTTCCTGCTTCAAACTGTTTCCCAAGTATCTGTCCTGCCCGTGAGACTTTGAACTGTGACCAAGAGCTCCTGCCATATAGACACTGCCAGTTCAGTAAGTTAAAACCCGGCCTCATTATCTTCCCTCCAAGCTGCTCCTCCTGTGGTCCCTGTCTCAAGTCACAGTGTCTTTTGGATATAACATCTTAGAATCCTTTTCATATGATTTCTCAGGTCAATTCCACACATATTTATTGGGCAGCTCTCCATACCCCATGCCAGGGAGCTGGGGATGCGGTGGGGTACATGGGCCTTATCCTTGAGAAAAGGCTGATTAACACTCCTCCAACTCAACTGGAATATACTACACTCCTTTAAATGATGCCTTCACTCATGTAATGTTGTTAAATAACTGCTAAACATTTTAAACTGCACTTATATCCATAATGTATTTACTTTGCCTTTTAAACTCTGTATTTAAATGCCTGATCTAACAAACAGAATGTCCTCATAGAAATAACAACAAGAACAATAATTAACTTATTGAGCATTCACTAAAAGTCAGGTACTATTGCAAGTTCCTATATGAACTCATTGATTCCTTCCCAACAATGTTATGAGATAGGTACTATAACCATACCTATTTTATACTCAAGAGAGCTCAGACACAAGAAGTTTAAGTTACTCACTCCTAGTCAGATATCTAGCAAACCTAATATATTTAAAATCTAATAAGTTTTAAAACCTAATATATTCAACTTTAGATATAGCGAATGTCAAACTCTCTTTTTTCTTAAAAATTTTATTTATTTATCTGAGAGAGAGAAAGAGAGAGGGAGCAAGCATGAGCGGGGGTGGGGCAAGGCAGAGGGAAAAGCAAACTCCCCACTGAGCAGGAAGCCCAAGGTGGAGCTCAATCCCAAGAGCCTGGGATCATGATCTAAGCCAAAGTCAGACACTTAACCAACTGAGCCACCCAGGCGCCCCCCAAACTCTCTCCCTCTTTTTTTTTTAAAGTAGGCTCTATGCCCAGTGTGGGGTTTGAACTCTGGACCCTGAGATTGAGAGTCATGTGCTCTACTGCCTGAGCAGCCAGGAACCCCCAAAGTCTCTTTCTTTCTTTTTTTTTAAAGAAGATTATTTATTTATTTATTTATTTGACAGAGATCACAAGTAGGCAGAGAGGCAGGCAGAGACAGAGAGGGGGAAGCAGGCTCCCTGCCGAGCAGAGAGCCTGATGCGGGGCTCGATCCCAGGACCCTGGGACCATGACCCGAGCCGAAGGCAGAGGCTCCAATCCACTGAGCCATCCAGGCGCCCCCCAAAGTCTCTTTCAGTACCATTTTCAAACTAATAAAAATCTCTAATACAGTCTGAAATCAATTACCAAATTATATATTTTACATTGGAATCGGAAGGCTAATTTATCAGATTCTCTAATAAATTATCTACATCTTACAAACACTGAAAATACCAAATTAAACAGAAATATTATTATAGTTAAGACAAAAATACAAGTTCTGTGGTTTTATTCCATCATACTCATATTTAATTCTGAACGTTTTTAGTATTAAATATTATTTATCATCCCCAGCCATTGAGGTCACTGCCTCAAGCCACTTGAGCTTGCCTCTGCTGGAGAATGGGGATTCCCATCTCAGCCGGCTGAGATTGCTTTTTGGCCAAGATGTATCAGAGGGATTCTTTTGCTACCACTGTGAACAGTTAAGTCCCTTCGATATAGTGTATGTCAACAAAGTTCTCCTAGACCCTACCCCACCCCACGGATTAGATTTCCCTGGATGCCTAATCTAATTATTTCTGCACCCATTGATTAGGTTATGAGGTAGATAAAATTCTGGTAACCATCAAGTTCCTTCTTCTCTTGATTAGATCCAACTGGTCTCTTTATTGGGTGATTACATTGATTACATTTGGCACGCTTTTCCTATTCTTGCCCTGTCTGCCACAATCCTAAGGTCATTCCTAATAATGGGGGGTGGGGGGGAAAGGTGGGCCAGGCTGTAGAGGGTCCTCATGGCATTCTTAGGAATTGGTTCTTAATTCGGGGCAACAGTTGGCTTTTGAAAATTTTGAGTAAGACACTTAAAAGTTCAGAATAGTGTAGATTTGCCAGAATCCAAATACAAATTGAGTCACTGAATCCTGGAAGGCACTCAAAGCTTGCCACTGCTTCACTCTTTTTAAGGTGGAGTCAGGATGGTGAGCGAGAAATTTCACCCAACCCCAAACTCATACCCATATCCACAAAAGAAGAAAAACTTGCTGAAACTGGAGAATATGGCTTAAAGTACATTTTCTAGGGGTAGAGGCTTTAAAAAGTAGGAGGTTCAGGATGGGTAGATGTGGTTTCCCTTCCACTATCAACATATCCTGAGTGATAACAGGTTCTTCTTGCCCCTACTTGGAGGCACCCAAGCCAGCATCTTCTCTTTTCTCCTTCTAGGAAGTCTCCAGGACCTGGGGCTACAGCCCCACCTATGATGGCTTGGACAGCCCTAGCCTTTGGGCAGATTTGTCTTTCTGTCCAATTTCTCTGGTGAGGGTGGCTTTTTGTGCCACTAGGAAGTAAAATTCTAAGATTCGTGTTTGGGCATCAAGTGGGGGGAATAGTTAGAGATGACCAGAGTCTAGCCTGTCTTTCCTGACTTCTGCATTGTGGTTTGAGGCCAAATACATAGCTAATAATAAAATTCTCTTTTACCTAGTTGTGTGATTATTCCCTTTCCTTGTATTTCCCCCATCGACCTCTCAGGAAGGGGAAATGGCTGGCCAAGACAGGATTTAGGCATTCCCAGATCTCCAACCAGATATCTTCTCCATAGTGTCTTAATAACAGTCCTCTGAAGATATTCTGAACTCCCTAACAGACCAAAATTAGGCTGGAAATGTTTAAAAGAAATGAAAAGAAAAACCAACAGGGGAAATAAAGGAAAATTCTACACTACTTGGTAACTAATGAAATACTGAGGGACTAGGAGAGAAAAGGTCAGAGGTAATTCCAAGGTTTTAAGAACTAAATGACAGAAAGATGGTGGTGTGGTTGACAGTCATTGGAAGGGAGAGCCAGTTTAGATGGAAAGAGGATGTGTTTGGTTTCAGAGATTGAGTAATGGGTGGCAACTGGGAAGCCATATGCTTTGGAGAGATTGCTCTGGGCACAGGCACCAGCTGGGAATGGAGTGGAGGTGGGGAAGACTGGGGCAGAGCAACCAGGCACGGATGCAAACTGGTGGTGTTCGTGGCATAGAAGGGAGGGAAGGATTTGAGAGACATCCGGAAGAAAGATTCATCAGCGCTTGGAGACTGATTAGATCTTGAGGGTGATGGAGCAAGCGAGTTGTCCAGTAACTCCCTAATACTTACCTAATGGCTTTAGACAGTTGCTCTTTTTAAATATCATGCACTTATTTATTTATTCAACAAATAGCTTGTTAACAGTCACCTTTGGGTATGACTTGCTAACTCAAGAGATTCCCCTTCTCTGGAAAATGCCCCCATTCACAGAAATGACCACCAGAAGTCACTCCTGTGCTTCCAAACCCTCACCACCACCGCACCCCCCAAAGCTGAATGACTCAGGCATGCACTTGACCCAAGCTATGCCAAGTGTATTCTCTGTCCTGGGAATTTAGCATGTTTGGGTAAGAGACACAGACTGGCATCATGCTGGAGCTGAGTTACATTAACGGCGGAGTTAGAGAAAAGATCCATGAACACCACTGAGGTCCGCAAGGCTGCACTATCCCTCTAGTACCTTCTGGCCACAGATGATTCGTCTGGAATAGATACCTGACTCAGGTTGGCTAATCACGTCCTTTCCCAGAGATTTTGAAATTGGAATTGAGATCTCTCTTTCTCTCTCTCTAACTTTATAACTTTTTAAACTTTGGAAGCTATAAGCAGAAGCCATTCTCCACCAAATGAACTGGGGAACAGAAACAGTCCCTGATGGGGAAGACATAAGAGAGACATAAGAAGAAGACATAAGAGAGAATTTCCCAGGGTCCCCACAGTGCTCTAGTCCCTAGTTCTCTTCCTGGTATTCACAGGATCCCTGCTGATGGGTTTCCAAAGTTCCTAAATATTCTCCTGATAAATTGCCCTTTTTTGCTTAAAGGACTTTGAGTTGAAATTTCTGATGGGTAGATGCTCCCAACCTAAAGAGTTCTAGTAACAGTATATCTGTGTGTAAGAGGCTCTAGGCAAGACAACACAGATGCGTTATGGAGCAGGCTTGGTTCTGTACTCAAGTTGGTTAGAGCAGTGGGGAGAAGAGAAAATCTGTTATCAATAGCTACGATCCAGGTAAGAAGAGAAAATTCACGGGGCACCTGGGTGGCTCAGTGGGGTAAGCCTCTGCCTTAGGCTCAGGTCATGATCGAGCCCCACATCAGGCTCTCTGCTCGGCAGGGAGCCTGCTTCCCTCTCTCTCTGCCTGCCTCTCTGCCTACTTGTGATCTCTCTCTGTCAAATAAATAAATACAATCTTTAAAAAAAAAAAACTGGGAAGTGACATAATCAGAGTGGCACTTAAGAAGATTAATTGAACAGGGGCGCCTGGGTGGCTCAGTGGGTTAAAGCCTCTGCCTTCAGCTCAGGTCATGATCCCAGGGTCCTGGGATCGAGCCCTGCATCGGGCTCTTTGCTCTGCATGGGGCCTGCTTCCTTCCTCCTCTCTCTCTGCCTGCCTCTCTGACTACTTGTGATCTCTGTCTGTCAAATAAATAAATAAAATCTTTTAAAAAAATAAAAAAATAAATTAAATAAAAATTAAAAAAAAGAAGATTAATTGAACAGAATGGCCTGAACTAAAAAGGAAGGGCTAAGATCAGAGCAAAAACAGTCGGAGGCTATTGTGTTAATCCAGGCAGAAAGGTGAAAGTCTAAACAAATTGGCACTGGAAACAGAGAGACTGTAGGAAAAATAACGCACACTAATATGATTTGGCAATTGATTGGGTGTTGGAGACGAGGGAGGAGAGGAATTTAAAATACCGCTAAACTCTGCGCAGCTATAAGAAAGGATGAAAAAGCATTTGATGAAATGATGTCCAAAATATATACATGCAAAATGCAAGGAGAGCTGTATGTGCTCTGTATGCTGTGCTATTTGTATTTTTCTTTTATTTGGCCTGGGTTTTGTTGTTCTTGTTGCTTTGAGGTATAATTGACCTATATCATTATATTAGCTTTAGGTATGTAGCATGATGATCTGGTATTTGTGTACGTTGCGAAGTGGTCACCACAATAAGTCTAGTTACCATCTGTTAACCACCTCAAAGTTAGAAACAATTATTTTCTTGTGATGAGAACTTTTAAGATTTACTTTCTTGGCAACTTTCAAATATGCATGACAATGTTATTGACTATAATTACCATACTGTAAATGACATCCCCATCACTTATTTGTTTTATAACAAACAAGGAGGTTTGTACCTCTTGACCCCCTTCACCCATTTCGCCCACCTCCCTAATTCCTTCCCCATGATTTATATTTATAAAAGGGAAAAAATGTAAATAAAAATACTCCTTACATATGCAAAATATAGGCACATATCCTTAAAGGAATACACTCAAAACTTTGGCATTACAGGCCTGTTAAGAGGGGAAGTGGATGATTGGGGTTCAGTAGTGGGAGAGCCTTTTCCATGTACATCAATGAACCTTTGAATCTTGAACCACTTCGATGTATTATCTGGTAAAAAACAATTTCTTAAAATGACTGAACAAAAACAACTCCAAAGCCCAGAGATGAGGCTAAAGTATGGAACCAGTGACAGAGCTCCATTAACAAAAATAAAGACAGGAAGAGAAGTACATTTGAGAAAAAAAATGTATGTGCTTCAATTATGACATGCTGAGACCGGGATGCCAGTTGTGTACAGCCAGCTAGGAGTGGAGAAGGGGAGAGCTAACCAACACAAGGTCATGAAAGAGCTTTGCCAGAGATAGTCACCGGAATGGTGCAAACAGAAACCAGAATTCATGGGGTGCCTGGCTGGCTCAGCCCGTAGAGCATGTGACTCTTGATCTCAGAGTTGTAAGTTCAAGCCCCATGTTGGGTGTAGAGATTACTTAAAAGTAAAATTTAGAGGGGCGCCTGGGTGGCTCAGTGGGTTAAGCCTCTGCCTTCAGCTCAGGTCATGGTCTCAGGGTCCTGGGATCAAGCCCCACATCGGGCTCTCTGCTCAGCGGGGAGCCTACTTCCCCCCTCTCTCTCTGCCTGCCTCTCTGCCTACTTGTGATCTCTCTCTCTCTCTGTCAAATAAGCAAATAAAATCTTTTTTTTAAGTTAAATTTAGAAAGAAAGAAAAAAGGGAAGGAAGGAAGGAAACAGAATTCAATGCGTAGCAGAATAAAGACGAAATGGGAGAGGAGAGGTAACGAGAGTAGATTATTCCTTTAAAAAGGATGGATAAAAAGGAGTACTGGAGAGATTGTGGTAGCTAGAAAGAGCTAAAGTCAAAGTAGAATGAGGGAGCACTGAATATATTTTTAGGCTTCTGGAAAGGAGCCAGTAGAAAGAGAAGGGTTGAAAATACAGGAAGAGGGAGGAATTGATGGAGCAAGGACCCTAAGGAGGAGAGAAAGGCAAGAATGGAATGAGGCTGAAAGGATGTGGACACCTTCACATTTAAGCCAGAGAGGAAGAAGGAAAGATGGGTGAGGATAGAGATGTTAGTGTTTGTAGGGATTCACGAGGGAAAGAGGATTCAAGCTGGTTTGTCCTTATTTTCTCTGTGAGGCAGGGGACTAAGTCATCTGCTAAAAAGGGGACCCAGCAGTCAGTGGCTCCAGAACAATGGCGAAGGTGTGGAACAGGCCTTGCTTAGGGAGAAAGCACCTTGCAAGGGCAGACAAGAGGGTTGACCACTAGTGTTGAGAGCCCAACTGAAATGAGGCCCCACTCAAAAATGGTGGCACCAATCAACACGACTCATAAAGCACTTTCTGTGACTTTCCACAGCAGCCCACAGACACTCAGGTGGCCAATACATAGCTTTGTTTCCTTGTTTTGGGCTTTCTCTTTTCTTGAGAGTCAACTTAGTTTTGTTTGTTTTTAACTGTGGTAAAATACACTATATTGGTTTGTTCAGGCTGCCGTAACAAAATACCGCAGACTGCATAGCTTACAAAACTGAACTTTATTTTCTCACAGTTCTGTAGGCTAGAAGATGTCAGTAGGTTTCTTCTGATGCCTCTCTCCTCAGCTTGCTGAAGGCCATCTTTTCGATGTGTGTTCATATGGTCATCTCTCTATGCCTGCGGCTGTCAGTTATCTCTCTCTCTGTCCAAATTTCCTCCTCTAAGGACACTGGTCATGTTAGTGTCCTAGATGTCCATGCCCTAACAACCCCATTTAACTTAATTACCTTTTAAAAGACCTTAAAAGAATAAATGAAACAAGATGGGATCGGGAGGGAGACACACCAAAAGAGACTCTTAATGTCATAAAACAAACTGAGGGGGGTGGGGGAGGAGGGGTGTTGGGAGAGGGTGGGGGGGTTACATTATATATTTATATAAAAATTTTTTAAAATTTAGAAAAAAAGACCTTATCTCCAGATACAGTCACATTCTGAGGAGCTGGGAGTTAGGACTTCAATGTATGAGTATCAAGGTGATGCAATTCAATATAAATATAATATAAAATATACAATATATACAATATAAAATTTATTATCTTAACCATTTTTAAGTGTATAGTTAAGTGTTTTGTTCCCTCATGTTGTTGGGGTGTGTGTTGGGGTGGTGGGGTGCCATTTTGAAATATGCCCAGAATATTCTCTTCTCCTAATAAAGCCTGCCTTCAAGATGAACTATTTCACCAGAACCTAATTGACCTGAGGGAAGGAAAATACAGAGCTCTAGCCCCCTCTAGCCTTTCTGTCTCACCTAAAGGGAGGATGAAGAGATTGAGTTGCACTTGTAAAGGGCACAGCAATCATCATACTTTATGATATTTCCCCTCCCCTTCCCCACAACTCAAGCATCAGAACCAAATCCAGATATGGCAGGGATACTAGAATTATCAGACCAGAATTTAAAATAACTGTGACTACTATGCTAAGGACTCTCATGGAAAGAATAGACAACATGTAAAAACAAATAAGTAATGTAAGCAGAGAGATGGAAATTCTAAGAATCAAAAAGAAATGCTAGAAATCAAAAACACCATTATGAAAATGAATGACCTTGACAGAGTACATAGCACACGGACACAGCTGTGGAAAGAATTAGTGAGCTTGAAGATATAGGTCAATAGAAATGTCCAAAACTGAAATGCAAAGAGAAAAAAATATTGAAAAAAACAGAACAGAATATCCAAGAACCGTGGTACTATTACAAAAGGTGAAATGTACAATCAGTGAAATACCAGAAGGAGAAGAAAGAGAAAGGAAGAGAAAAAAGAGCTGAAGCAGAAATGACTGAGAAGTCCCCAACATTAATAACAATGTATCCATTTTGGCTATCTTGGCCCTGCTCCAGCTAAGGATAGGCCAGAAATCCTAGGGAGTTACACCCCAACAGTAGCCCCTCCATCAGTGAATGGGTAGGAGCTGGAGGATAAATACCCCAACTTCCTCACTCCTTGGTTGGGACCCCGTGAGGCATGTTCTATGCTGTTTCCCAAAGTCTTCAGTGGGATCCAGCCTCCATGCCCACAACAGGCCCCTGTTGTATCACATACCTTCTGTTGCCTTCTTTCCCTTCCCTGTCTCACTTGCCCATTTCCAACAGGGCTTCCTGGTATCACTTCCCAAATAAAAGGCTCCCCCTCAAATCCTTGGCCCCAAGATTGCTTTCAGAGGTACCCAACCTAATATCTCTAGGTATGTTCGTTATGATGTATTACTTCTATGATAGAGGAAGATTTGAAAAAAGAATTGCCCAATCTATAAGGTGTTTTCAAGCATGAACCTAAAGACAACATTTTAGCCAGTGTATTTATATTATCTTAAATAGCCTCATTTGATGTATTTGGAGAGCAGAGACTGGAAGAATTACATGAGGTAGAGTTCTTTAAGTTAGATATTTGATATTTTGGTGACCAGGCGCACTGTAATGCAGAAGCAGGACAGGAAAACTTGCAATCTAGTTCTGGCCCCATTATCAACTGACCATGTGCCATGTTTTTTTGTACCATAAGAGTAGAGCAAATAAAACATTGTCCCTTTTATGCAAATAAATCAAGAGTATAAACTGCTTTGAGGTATTTGGAATTCAAGATATATTGTTATGCTCTTTTTTGAACAGCTAGGTGAAGTTTACTTTGTATTTTTACATGACATACATTCATATTGCTGAGTATTTTAGAGATGATCTTACATGCTGTGTAAATATAAAATTTAAATATAGTTTTAGATTATAAAGAAAGTGACTAAAACTCTGAATAAGAAAAAAATTGTCTCACTGAATTTAAGAGCATCTAAATGTTTGTGAAGGAAAATGTGTATTAAAATTATAAAGTAATTTGTATATAAATGGATAAGCTAGGTTTGGGGTCTTGTTGGTTTCTGTTTTTCAAAATTTTGTTTGTATGATTACATTATTTTCATAATGAATACAATATTTTAGAAGAAAGTTCGTAGAAGCAGAGAATACAAGATCTAATTAAAGGAGAGCTGCTTGGGACGCCTGGGTGGCTCAGTGGCTTAAAGCCTCTGCCTTTGGCTCAGGTCATGATCCCAGGGTCCTGGGATCGAGTCCCGCATCAGGCTCTCTGCTCGTTGGGGAGCCTGCTTCCTCCTCTCTCTCTGCCTGCCTCTCTGCCTACTTGTGATCTCCATCTGTCAAATAGATAACTAAAATCTTAAAAAAAAAAAAAAGGAGAGCTGCTTTAACGTCTGCTTGTTTAATTTGAAACTTCCATAATAGGAAAAGAAGACCCAGTAAACAACTGTGCAAAATATTGGCAGCCACTGAGTTCTTAAGCGGAATCTCCTCATAGATTAAAGTGTATTTTTAATAAGTTTTTTTAAAGATTTTATTTATTTATTTGAGAGACAGAGATCACAAGTAGGCAGAGAGGCAGGCAAAGAGAGAGGGGGAGGCAGGCTCCCTGCTGAGCAGAGAGCCCGATGCGGGGCTCAAACCCAGAACCCTGGGATCATAACCTGAGCCGAAGGCGGAGTAACCCACTGAGCCACCCAGTTACCCTTATTTTTAATAAATTTTTAAGTGACATGTAATATAAAAGTGCAAAAATTGAATGTACAGAGCTCCGTGAAATTTCAGTCAACTCACCTGTGTAAAACCATCCTGTTGGAGAACGAGCGCATCCCCACACCCCAAAATCCCACCACCTGCCTCCTCCTGGTCGTTACCACCCAGTCCTCCCCAAAGGCAACCATCAGCCTGACCTCTAACCTCAGCCCGGCTGTTTTTGAAGTTTACGTAAATGGAAATTATAGTATGAATTCCTTAGTGTCCCAGTTCTTTTGTTCAGCCTAGTTGGTATAGCTCGTTCCCATAATTTACGGCTATATCACAATTCATTTATTGTACTGTTCTGGGCATCTGAGATATTTCCAGTTTCGTGTTATTATTAGCAATGTTTGTAGGTTCTCTTGCATGTCCCGGGACACACGTATGGATACGCAGTTCTATTAAGGAAATGGAAGGAATGGAAGTTCTAGATCATTGGGTGTGTGTTATGTTCAGTTTAACCAAGATTCTCTGTTTTCTAAGGAGGTTATCCCAATTTCCACCCCCACCAGCAGTGTGTGAAAGCTGGAGTTGGTCCACATTCTTTGTCAGTACTTGGTATTTTCTAATTGTTCCCATTCCGGTGAGCAGATGTGGTATCTTGTGGCAGTTTCAATTGGTGTTTCCTTCTTCACTAAAGAGGTTTAGCACCTTTTTCCATCTTATTGACCATCTGTACAGCTTATGAAATGTCTGCTGAAGCCTTTTGCTCAGTATTCTATCGAGCTGTATCTTTTTCTTATTGATTTGTACGAGTCGTTTATATATTCTGGATGCGAGTCCTTTGTGGGTTATATATTGTGCAAATATCTTCTCCAACTCTGTGATTGTCACTTTACCCTCTTCATGGTGAATTTTGATAAACAAAATAATTTTTTTTCTTAATGGTTTGTGCTTTGTGTGTCCTGTTAAAGAGGTCTTTGCCTACCCTAAGATCATGAAGATAGTTTCCTCTATTACCTTCTTGAAACTGTATTATTTAAATTTTCACATTTAGATCTACTGTGTACATGGAATATATGTTTGTGTTATGATGTGAAGTAAAGGTCAAGCTACTTTTTTTTTTTAAAGTAAGGGCATTCACTGGATCTACCATCATTTATGGATAACTGTCCTTTCTGCACTATTCTGCTTTCCAACACATAAAACAAATGATTGTATATATGTGACCATTTCTGGATTTGGGCTCTCTATTCTGTGCTGGTAGATCTTCACAGATTTTTTAATTCATGAAAGACTTACAGAGGGAGAAGGGGAAAGTTTAGGGGCATTCATTGTAAACATATATAAGTTATAAAATGTATTACTATCATTTTATTTGCTTTAATTTCAAAGTTACCTGTTTTTCTTTTTAAAAACAAACATTCAAAACCATCAGCTACTTAATTTTTTTTTTAGTTCTATAGATTATTATAGATAAAAGGGTATGGAGACCAAATCCAGCAAGCCTCAAAATGATTCTCCGCTGGGGTGCTTCGTGCCAACTGTTTAAAGCACTGAGTTTTGAGTTTTAAAATTATTCCAACAAAGGTTACAATGCTTTATTAGAAACTCATTTGTCTAGAAAGCATTTTATATACAAATAATTTTTAGTTCCAATAATGGTAGCGTACATTTCATAGTTTAAATGTACTGGGATGTGACATGTGGAACTCAACTTTGGTTAGTATCTTTGGAGGGAAGTATCAGCTTCTTTGTTTTATTGTGTTTTGTTTCATACTGGTTTATTTAGGGGTTCCATTTTCACTCCTCGATAGATTTTTATGCATTTCTCATATGCTTCTTCACTCATTCATTCATCCATTTCTGAAGGACGATGGGCTGTTATCTTGATCAGCCAACCTTCGTAGTAAGATTTGTTGACAAGTCCTGGATTTTCCACAAGGGCTTCACTAGTTTCAGTTACTTCTTCTGATAAACAAGAGAGCTCACTAGCAGCTTTCACACTTTCCAAAGCATCAAACTCACCTCGTTTATTCCATCTCATCCAAACTTTAGGCAGACTGCAGTAAACATCTGTACAAAATTGCTGTGCAAAATTACTGATTCCCACTCTTCCCATACCATTTTCTGTTGTTACCCATTCGTGTTGGGCTGTGAACTGGCACATGGAGAGTGGAGGGGAGCCTCTGCGCAGCATTCGGATGGCCCGGTCCTCAACCCCCCGGGGGACCACCCAAGGCGGGCACTGGATTGGGCAGGGAAGGGGCGGGCAGGGGAGCAGCGGGCAGGGGCACAGCGGGTGGGGAAACAGTGGGCAGGTGGCAGGCCACGTGCGCCTCACAGCTCCCAGTGCCGTGTACACAGAGGTGGGAAGTATCGACCACTTAATTTTAAAAATTTTTTCAAGTTTTTGAGTATGTAATATAGATCTGTGTCTCAAGCATTAACTTGTATATAAAGTTATGCAAATTTTGACCCGTGTATTTAATTTCCATCTACCCTAAGAAGTAACTACTGCTATTAGTTTATCTTTCAGATATTTTTAATGCATGCATAAGCTACCATGAAAATATATTTTTCGCCTTTTTTGCAATGATAGTATGTTCTGTACACTATACATTTTTCAATGATAGTATGTTCTATTACACCTTGCTGTTTTTATACCTAACATATCTTAAATATCTTTCTCTTTCCTCCTCCTCCTTCTTTTTTCCTCTTCTTCACTTACTCTAATTTTAGGGTTTTTTTCTCACCTAACTCTTGTTTAATTGATGAGTCATCCAACATTGAACATAATACCTACAAGGCCCCTTTGTAGGGACTATGGGAGATACAGTCCTTTCCCTTGAGGTGCTAAGGCCCTGGGGAGAGAGCCAGGCATTTACACAGAGAAGGGTGATCGGTGCCATCAGGAAATCACTAAATGCCTGATACAGTGCACTGTTCACTGATACAGTGAACAGGAGGCCAGAGGGAAAAGGCCTCACTTCTCCCTGGGGTAGTCAGAGAAGAATTGACGGAGAAGACAAGACTTTTTTTTTTTTTAAGATTTTATTTATTTATTTGTTAGAGAGAGAGAGAGAGAGAGCGAGCACAGGCAGACAGAGAGGCAGGCAGAGGCAGAGGGAGAAGCAGGCTCCCTGCCGAGCAAGGAGCCCGATGTGGGACTCGACCCCAGGACGCTGGGATCATGACCTGAGCCGAAGGCAGCCGCTTAACCAGCTGAGCCACCCAGGCGTCCCAAGACTTTTGTGTTTTAAGGTTTCAGATAGTACATTGGCAAGGTCCGACATCAGAAGGTGCCTGTAACGTACAAGTTACAGCTTAACCACATGGAAGAGCACAGCTCAGTGACACTGAGTCCATTCACCGACTGTGTCACCATTCCCACCATCCAGACCCAGAACTCACTCACGTTGTGCGACTAAGACCGTCACCTTTAAGTACTAACTCCTCCTCCCTACTCCCTGCCAGGCCTGGCAACCACCATTCTACTTCCTGTTTCCGTGAACGTGACGGCTCTAGGTACCTCACAGAAATGGAATCAGTGTTTGTCCTTTTATTTTACTAAGCACAATATCCTTAGGGTTCACCCACGTTGTAGCATGTGTCAGAATGTTCCCCCTTTTTACTTATTTTTTTTTAAGAAGGGAGGAGGGGCTGAGGGAGGGAGAGAGAGAGAGAGAGAGAGAGAATGGCAAGTAGGCTCCATGCCCAGTGTGGAGCCCAGTAGGAGGCTCTCCACATCTCACAAACCTGAGATCATGACCTGAGCAGAAATCCAATCGTATGCTTAACCTACTGAGCTACCCAGGCACCAGAAGGTTCTCCCTTTTTAAGCTGCCTGATATTCCATTGTATGTGTGTACCCCATTTTGTTTAACTGTTTGGGTTTTTGAGAGGTTTTACTCTCCTGCTGTCCCATTCCTTCATAATTTATACCATCAAGCAGTTTTCTAGAAGGTCAAGGCTTTACATGACTCTTCTTTATTGGACAGAAGGACCTATTGGCATGACTGTCTTTTCCCTGAGACTACAAGGAGCTGACCTCCAACACCTCCAGAGGCCAGAGTCCTCCTCCTCTTAGTTAACTTGGTTTCTTCAAAGAGACACTTCCTTTCAGAGCCCTTTGGGATTTCAGTCTTCTCAGCCCAGAAGTCCTCTAGGGACTGAGCTCCCCATGCTGGCCCAGAACCCATTAGCATCCAGCTGAGCAGTTTCTGGCAAAGGCCTTCTGAGTGGATTTTCTTCGTGTCCTTGGCAGGGACCTTCAGGAAGTGCTGCCTATTTTCACCTGCCCCACTGACTGGGTTCCTGAGGCATGTTGTTTTCAGGGCCCACCCTCAGCTGTGTCCTTTCAGACGCTTTATCTTCCTGGGACCTTTTGTGTTACCCCGGGGCCTTTGCTCAGTCTTTCACAGCAAAAGGCTGGGGCCACTCAGTCTCTTTTTCCATTGCTTTTTTACCTTCTTAAAAAAACAAGTGGACAATTGTACTGTAAGAGAATGCCCTTGTTCTTCGGAAATACCCTCATGTGACACATGTGGTGAAAACACCAGGATGCCAAAGGGCTGCAGATGTAGGGGTAAAGGAGCATGGTGCCTCCGTTTACAGAGCATTCAGAAAAAAAATCCATCTATAAGCATATAAAGAAAAAGGACGATAAAGCAAATGGGGTAAAGTGTTATAACTGATGAATCTGCTGCTGTGCGTTGAATATTGCATGCTCTGCCCAGGCCCCAGGGGGATGGTATTGGGAGGCAAAGCCTTTGCCAGGTGATGAGGTCCTAAGAATGATAATAGGTAGAGTCCCTCAGAGTGGTATTAGTGCCCTTAAAAATGAGACCCAGAGAGCTCCCTCAACCTCTTCTACCCTGTGAGGACCCAGAGAGAAGACAGTTGTCAGTGAATGAGGAAGTGGTCTCTGGCCAGACACTAAATCTGTTGGCACCTTGATTTTGGATTTCCCAGTCTTCAGAACTATAAGAAATAGATTTCTGTTTTTAAAAATTATTTTTTTAAAGATTTTGTTTATTTATTTGACACAGAGAGAGAGATATCACAAGTAGTCAGAGAGGCAGGCAGAGAGAGAAGGGGAAGCAGGGTCCCCGCTGGGCAGGGAGCCTGATGTGGGGCTCGATCCCGGGACTCTGGGATCATGACCTGAGCCAAAGGCAGAGGCTTAACCCACTGAGCCACCCAGACACCCCAGATTTCTGTTTTTATAAACCACTCTGCCTGAGGCGCCTGCGAGGCTCAGTTGGTTAAGAGTTTGATTCTTTTTTTTTTAATATTTCATTTATTTATTTGACAGACAGAGAGCACAAGTAGGCATAGAGGCAGGCAGAGAGAGAGGAGGAAGCAGGCTCGCTGCTGAGCAGAGCCCAATGTGGGGCTCGATCCCAGGACCCTGGGATCATGACCTGAGCCGAAGGCAGAGGCTTTAACCCACTGAACCACCCAGGCGTCCCAAGAGTTTGATTCTTGATTTCAGCTCAGGTTGTGATCTCAGGGTCATGGGATGGAGCCCCCAGTCGGGCTCTATGCTCAGCAAGGAGTCTGCTTGTCCTTCTCCCTCTGCTCCCTCTCCCTGCTCACGCTCTCTTTCTCTAAAATAAATAAAATCTTTAAATATATATATATATAATATATATATATACACACACACTACTCAGTCTATGGTATTCTGTAGTAGCAGCCCAAAGAGGGAAATTCTAAATACAGCAGATTATCTGATACGTTTATATGAAAAATTGGATTGAAAGGCTGTTGGAGGGTGTGTGCCAGAGAAAACAAATTAAATGAAAAACCAAGATAGATATTAACTATGGGGAGGGGAGGAGGAATTGCATAAACAATGAAATGAAAGCGCAGTAAATCAATAGGCTCAGCATTCAGTTGCTCCGGGTGTTTGCTGACGGCCTTCTATGGGCCAGGCTTGTTCTGGAGCCCTGGGGATCACAGTAGTTAACGAAGTCCCTTCTCTCAACAAATATGTAATCAGGATTTACATCAATAAATACATAATAAAATGTCAAAGGGTGTGTGTGTGTGTGTGTGTGTGTGTGTGTGTGTGTGTGTTAGGTCTGTGAAGAAAAGAAAAGCTGGAAAGCAGATGGAGGGAAAATAATCTGGAAAGAATTCTCTGATCAGGTGGTATTTGAGCAGATCCTTGAATGAAATAAGGAAGGATTTCAGGGAAACATCAGGGAGGAGAATGTCCTGATAGTTGGAAGAACAAGTGTAAAGGCCCTGGGACAGGAGTGCGCTCAGCGTGGTCCCATGTTGGAGGAACTAGGGAGGCCGCTGATGCTGGAGAGGAGTGATGGAGAGGGAGACAGGCAGGGGGAGAGGGAGCCAGGTCCTGTAGGATTTTGTAGGACCCGGCAAAGACCGGAATGATTCAGAGTCATAATGAAGTACACAGAGGATGCTGATCTCACTGAAACTTGTGGTCAGAGGACGGAGGTCGTGCAAAAATGTCAAACCCTCACCTACTGTAACAGAAAGTCAACAGAAGCCATCTAAAGTTGGTACAAGAGATATGAGAGCAAGCGTATTTGGAAATGTGGAGATAGATACCAGAAGGAATAGCTAAAAAAGAGTCGACCGTGGTTGCCTCTGGAAAGGCAAGAGCAAGGCGTGGCAAAGGAGACCATTGCTGATCATTACGAGCATTTTAGTATCATGTGATTTTGAGAGACCATACGCCCATGTTGCTCTGACAAAACCAAAAAAACAAAGCGGGATGCAAAACCCTCCAAAAACCCAAGCAGTGACCTCCCGTGTCCTAGTTTGACAGGCGATGGCAGGGATGACCGTCTATGACATGGAAGGTTCGCTGTGATTACCCCCGGAGTTTTGTTCACCTGCTTGGAAAGGCCCTGAGAAGGCTGCTCCCGCCACCCCAGCGCCATCAGCAGGGGTGTGAAGCAGATCTCTCTGGAAGCACGCTCTGGGCCTGCCCCGCTGCTTCGACTCTTCCTCACCAGACGAACTTGGCTCCTAGAACCAACTCAATTCAGCGATAAGCAGCAGCCACAGATGGGGCAGGCTGGGCGCTGTGATAAGGGGTGGGACAAGGTTTGAACTTCAAACCAAACCGACCAAGGCCTTCTTGCTCTACTTCACAATGCCGTGGGCCCTGTGCAGTGGGAGAAGTCACGAGAAAAGAGAACTTGGGTTCCCTGAGTGTTCACTGTGCTGTTTATGTGCTGGAGGCTTTACATACATTTTTTCACTTAATCCTCACAAGCAGCCCTGTGAGTTTAATGCTGCTAAACCAGATACTGAAAAAGAGTTAAGATGGTAAATGTTATGTGTATTTTTACCATAATTTAAAAAGAACAGTGACAACTTTGTGTGGAAGGTATTATTTCCATTTTCCAGAAGAGGAAACAGAGAGGCTCAAGAAATTAAATACCTTGGGACGCCTGGGTGGCTCAGTGGGTTAAACCGCTGCCTTCGGCTCGGGTCATGATCCCAGGGTCCTGGGATCGAGTCCCACATCGGGCGGGCTCTCTGCTCAGCAGGGAGCCTGCTTCTCCCGTCCCCTCTCTGCCTGCCTCTCTGCCTACTTGTGTGATCTCTGTCTGTCAAATTAATAAATAAAATCTTTAAAAAAAAAAAGAAATTAAATACCTTGTTTCAACTGCCTAGCCAGTAAGTGTCTGAGACAGGTGCATCGGCCTTGGATGGCTTTCTGCGCCGTTGGGAGGTCTCCGTGATAAGGCAAATGCTAAATGAAATGGAAGGAATGAGGTCTAGGAGGAAAGTGTAGCCTTTCTTTAGGGCTACACTCCGGAGGTGTGGGCCAGTGCTGGGGGGAGGTGTACCAGTGAGCATCACCCCCCGCCCCCACCTTGGAACTCTGGGAGAAGGCCTTCATCAGTCCGCTTCCAGCCCTGAAGGCCATGCAGGGGAGGGTCTGCAAATGACTGCAGCAAATGAACTTGCAGCCCTGAGACTTCTCAGATACTCCACGGGAGGCTCCTCTCACTTGATTTCAGGTTCTGAAGTAGCTGAATTTTTAGATGATGCAAATCTGATTCTTTCCCTGCAGGAGTTGGAGGAAATGACAAGTGCTTGGTAGAGGGCAAAGAGAGCATCAGCATATCATTAAAATGCAGTTGGGAGAGCAGAGTGGGGGGGGGCACGCTTGGGAGGGCAGGTGAAGGGGTGAAGAATAATTAGGATAATAACACCATCAAACACTTCTGCAAAGCATGCTGTGTTTGCAGGCACCGTTCTAAGAACTTTCTGTGTATTAATTCATTTAACTCTCATAGCCATGCTATCAGGTTATTATCAGCTAGTATTAGTTAGCTAGATAGTACACAGTTTATAAAGCATTGGATGATCCCATATGCCAATTTCTACCTAAGAAAAGCATTATTTATAATAGACAACAACTAGAAGCCACTTGAGTGTCCAGCAACAGGGAATATTAAAACCACGGAATTTATGTAGCCATAATGTCATCTCATTACCTCCCTTAATCTTTACAACAGTGCCAGAAGAGAGGGCCTAGTAGGAGTCCATTTTACAGGTATGGCGACTGAGGCTCAGAAGCCTTATAAGGTTAGATTTAAAAGTAGATTTGAATGAATGAGTGAATGAATGAATAAAGATTTGAAACCCAGCCCCATCCAACTTTGGGACCCAACCTCTTACCTATGATGTTATCCTTCCTCGAGGCCTGGAAGATCAAAAGTACTGCACAGGGACGCCTGGGTGGCTCTCAGTTGGTTAAGCAGCTGCCTTCGGCTCAGGTCATGATCCCAGCATCCTGGGATCGAGTCCCACATCGGGCTCCTTGCTCAGCAGGGAGCCTGCTTCTCCCTCTGCCTCTGCCTGCCGCTCTGTCTGTGCCTGTGCTCGCTCCTGCTCTTTCTCTGACAAATAAATAAATAAAATCTTAAAAAAAAAAAAAGTACTGCACAAAACTGCCATTCACCAGGATTATAGTCATATAAAACCTGTGGCTGTGGGCAGATGCCAATAATGAGTACACTAGATGAACTAGGGAAGGGGGTAATTGGAGCGAAGTAGGTAAAGTTGTTCTGAGTAAGATCCTCACAGGAGACCCAGGACAAGGCCCTCTTTACCCCACTCTCACCGGCAACAGCACCGTTCAGCTGTCCTCATACTGTGTGCCACTTTGAGCATTGGGGCCTTGGTGTCCTGGGTTCCAAAGGGAGAGAGGTGACAGAAAATAGAAATTTTCCTTTTCCAGGTTCCCCTGGGACCTTCAGACCTGCCCTGATACACCCTTCGCTGAAGTCACACCTGCTTGGAGCAGGAGACCGTGGCCAGGGTGTCTCTGAGGCTGGCCTTTCGGTTGCGTCCCACACCTCTGGGAGCCCAGGACTCCACTCGTGCAGTCTCCTCTCTGTGTGGACCCTGTGTCCTCCTGTGCACCATCAGTGGTCCAGAGTGCCTTAGGTGACACTGGGCTCTTTTGACCCAAAGCAGACCTCTCACCCAGAGCTTGTCAGCATAGCTGAGTTTACACATGACGACCGAGGGGAGACAAGACAGGGCCTCATTGAGGCCACACAGTGTCCTCACCTTTCTCACCAGGCCTGGCTTCCCACCACATCTTTGGCTCTTCTTCATGTCTTTCTCAGGTCCCCTTGATTCTTCTCTCTACACAAGCCCAGGCAGAAATTACTCCCTCTCCCTGTCCTCCTCTCCCTGCCAACTCTACTCCCACAGGTCACACCAGGCCCCAGGAGATTTGGCAAGGGTTATTCCTCAAAAGACACCTCCTTTTTTTCTTTTTTTTTTTTTTTTAAGATTTTATTTATTTATTTGACAGAGAGATCACAAGTAGGCAGAGAGGCAGGCAGAGGGAGGAGGAAGCAGGCTCTCCGCCGAGCAGAGAGCCTGATGCGGGGCTCGATCCCAGGACCCTGAGATCATGACCTGAGCTTATTACTTTTTAAGGATTTATTTACTTATTTGAGGGAATCCCTAAGCAGATTCCCCACTCTAGCGCGGAGCCCGAACTGGGGCTCGATCCCACGACCCGGAGATCATGACCTGAGCCAAAATCAAGAGCCAGCTGTTTAACCAACTACACCACCCAGGCGCCTCTGGAAGGTTTTATTTTTAAGTAATCTCCACACCCAGCATAGAGGCCTGTCCTCCAGGACTGAGCCAGCCAGGCGCCCCAAGAGTAAAACTTTTCTAGAAAAAAAAAAATCTTAGCCAACTGAAAGCAGGTAGCTGTTGATGAAATGTAAGTCAAGGAAGTGACTTCTTGCTGCTGACTTGAATTTCTCCCCCAATCAGTTTTCTGTAAGAAATGGTGTTTCGGGGCGCCTGGGTGGCTCAGGGGGTTAAAGCCTCTGCCTTCGGCTCAGGTCATGATCCCGGTGTCCTGGGATCAAGTCCCACATCGGGCTCTCTGCTCAGCAGGGAGCCTGCTTCCCTTTCTCTTTCTCTGCCTGCCTCTCTGCCTACTTGTGATCTCTGTCAAATAAATAAATAAAATCTTAAAAAAAAAAAAAAAAGAAATGGTGTTTCTCCCCACTTCCTGCCTTAAATTGTGCAGCAGCCTCTGTGGCTCCCGAGCCGCTGTCACATCTCATACGACGCAGACGTGGCTGCGGGCACCTAATGGGGAGCCTGTTGGCTTTGTGTCTAGTGTGGAAGGACAAGGAGGAGCTGGGGTTGCCCAGATTCCCCAAAACCATGTGACACATTCCTGGGAATCCTGGGCTGCTCCCGCTTTACCTGTCATCCTTGTCATCGTTCTTGTCACAGTAACAAGGGCAGGACCACTTATTGAGACTTTGCCATGTGCCAGGCGATATTCCTTATAATCAGTACCTCCTTTCCTCCTTACAACAGCCTTCCAGATGATTATCTTAGTTTCCAGGCAAGAATCTGAAGTCTTTGCCCAACTCTGTGAACATACTACAAACCAATGAACTGTGCACCATACATGGTGACTTTTGTGGTGCAAAAAATTTATTGACAATGTCAATAAAGCTGCTTTCAGACAAAAGAAAACTGGGGCACCTGGGTGGCTCCGTCAGTTGAGCATCTGACTCTTGGTTTCGGTCAGGTCATGATCTCAGGGTCGTGGGATCAAGCCCTCCATCAGGCTCCGTGCTGGGCATGGAATCTGCTTGAGTCTCCCTCTCTCTCTCTTCCTCTGCCTGTCCCCTGCTTCCCTCTCAAATGATAAGAAGAAGAAGAAAAGAAAAGAAAACTGAAATCGATATAGATTAGATAACTGGCCTGAGATCACAGAGGTACAAAGTGGCAGGACGGCGTGAGCAAGAAGGAGGCAGTGTCTGTCACCCCAGAGCCTCCTGACTGCGCGAGGTGGACCGTGGTTCTCAGTGTCACTGACTGCCCCACTCCATGGAGATGACGGGTCTGGAGTAGGCAAGCCATCTGGGGAGTGACTTGCAGTTGTGAGCGGCAGCATCTGGTCTTCTCAGAGAGTGGCTTTCACAGTACGGGATGAGGAAGGGCTGGCATGAGAGGGAGGGAGAAAAACGAGTGACATCCGTCACTGGAGGCCCCGTGCCCAGAACGCTCGGGGTGTGCACGAGGTGGAGCAGGGGCCCAGGGAGCTGCTGGGGTTTGTGTCAAATGTCCTGGAAGCATTGAGCTGAGGTCACGGAGACTGGGATGTGGGGAGGAAGCGGCTGACGGAGGGGCTGCATGGGGCTGGGTCCCAGATCTCTGTCTTCCTCCTGTGCTGGAATCTGTCCTTCTGCGCGGCCTGCATGCTTTGGAGCAAAGTCCAAGCCAGGGGTGTGGGGATGGCTGGAACCACAGAGGCCTGTTCTGCCAACTAGACCATCAGCATTATCTTGAAATAGTCGGTGTGAAAAAGTTTGATGGGTTTGAAATCCTTTGCCTTATCGCAAGAAATTTCCATAAGAGCTGTTAAACTCCTTAAAGATAATTTCAACTGCTGTAAAAATTGGAAGGGTGATAAAAACACTTTAAAATTTTTTATCTCCTTCTTGGGCAAAATTTCTCATTGATGGTGATAACCAAAAACTTGAATAGATCATTATTTTAAAATCCCCATTCGCAATTATTTATTGCCGTTATGAGGCATATAAAAATATTTAAAAGAATTATGCCCATGCTATTTTTACTATCCTCCCTACAGACCAGTGCTGGGCCATCAGGCAGCCACTGGCTACGTGTGGCCACTGAGCACTTGAACTGTACCTGATCCAGATGGAGATGGATTATATTTCACTTACAAGTGAAAATACACGCTACACTTAGTAAGAAAACAAGAATGCAAAATATCTCATTATTAATGTAATTATTAATAAAATACCTCGTTATTTAATTTTATATTACATATTGAAATAATATTATGGATATATTAAGTTAAATAAATAGACTATAAAATTTTTTTAAGTATGTTCATGGAAACAAGCTCAAGTTTCTCATTAAAAATTTGAAAATATTTTATTTGGAAAATTTTATACAAATTCAGTGTTTAATATGTTCTCTAATGACTTTATATTTTATTTTTATACTTCTTTAATATAAAGAAAACATAATTACTTTTTCCATTAAGTCCCACACAGATGTCCCCAAATCCCCTCCAGTTTACTTGAGCGTGTCATAATAATGTGGGTGTTTCCTTCTATTTCAAAGAAGGTATTTCTGAGCATCTGTATTGTTCAGAAAGATCCTTTTGAATACCTTGAAGGCTTATAAAAGGCATTTTTGTGCATCTCTCCATGCCAGGCACCATGCCGGATTCTGGGGACGCACATCTGTACATATGTCATCGTGTATTAATATATATAGTGACAATGGTGGGAGGGAAATCTTTGTCGTCCCACTAAGGAAAGGAGCTCCCAGCAACCTTCTCTGTTGGCTGCGGCATTCATGGCCATCTTAGTGAGACCAGCCACAGGGCAGTGGGCCCGGAGGCCTCTCTAAACGGAGTGACAAGAAACGGTGGGGGCCTTTTGCTTTTTTGAGCTTTACGTTGAAGGAGGGCCACTGGCGGGCTCCTTACGGCATGTTTCCACAGCATGAGGCTTCCTCTCTGTCCTCCCATAAACTCCAGAAGGCCTGCCTGAGCTGCCCAGCATCTGTGCGCGGGTTTCCTATAATCATATGCCTGAGACGAGGCATGTCCCGAAATCAGAGGCCAGGCTACCCGGGTGCTTGTAAACTCGGTTATTTTTTACATGTGTGACTTTGGCAAACTGTTCAGTTCTTGTTACGGGCTAGCCTGATGCCAGAGCTGACTTTCCGTTTCCAACTTGGCCCCCCAGGGTGGAACCCCGCATTCTCTGTGAATGGCCTCTGCAATGCAGGGGGCCGCCCTGTGCCCTCACTAGCATAATTTGAGATGTTAGCATTTTCGCAGCTCTTCCAAAGCGGAGCCTGGGAGACGATCCATCTGGAAAATCATCAGAGAGCTCTGAAGGTGACGGAAATCAACATTAGATCCCAGACTATGGAGTCACTTCCTGGAAATGCAAAGAAACAGTAGGGCATCTGTTCCGACAAGTATTACTTTCTCAAATTCTGTGTGGTCTTAGGCCTGCTCTGTGACGTCATTTCATCATAACTTTCTCTGTCTTTGCCCCAAAATACCCATGTAATTGTGCCTCGAGCAATTGATGTATAAGAGATATTGGCATACACATTATCATAAATATTATGTATATGTATCGATATACAGCAGAAGTGATGTGCTTAATCATAAGAAGTGTTGTATTTTATCCATGTTTAAAAAGGAAGAAATTTGCTCAAAGGCAAACCATCTAATGTAACTAGCCAAGGAAGAAGCTTTCAGGACTTTCAAATATTAACTGTTTCTCCTGTCTAGGAAATGCTATAAAGTTAAAGTTATTTAGGAATGACATATGTTTTTTGTTTCAAACACCTAAGAGATGCTTTCCAGATACTTGTATTGCCATACTCTTTTAATTTTTTAAGACTTTATTTTTAAGTAATCTCTACACCCAGGGTGGGGCTCGAACTCACAAGCGTGAGGTCAAGAGTCACATGCTCCACCAACTGAGCCAGCCATGCACCCTTATATTGCCATATTCTTTTTTTTTCTTTTCTGAGAGAGAGAGAAAGAGAGAAAACAAGCAGGGAGGGGCAGAGGGAGAAGAAGAGAGATTCGTAACTAGACACCCTCCCCGCTCTGCTGAGTACAGAGTCTGACGTGAAGCTCGATCTCATGATCGTGAGGTCATGACCTGTGCTGAAATCAAGAGTTGGATGCTTAACTGACTGAGCCACCCAGGCTCTCCATATTTTTTTTTTTTTTAAGATTTTATTTATTTATTTGGCAGAGAGAGAGATCACAAGTAGACAGAGAGAGAGGAGGAAGCAGGCTCCCCGCTGAGCAGAGAGCCCGATGCGGAACTCGATCCCAGGACCCTGGGACCATGACCTGAGCCGAAGGCAGAGGCTTAACCCACTGAGCCACCCAGGCGCCTCTCTCCATCATATTCTTAATTGAATGCTTTGAATGACTACATCCAATTCTGCACCCGTACCCCTTGGTATTGTTTTTTGGCCTTCCTGGAAATCAGTTTCTAAAAAATAAAGACGTATTCAGATCTGAAAAAAAGAAAAAGGTATTGTATTGACATGACAGGGATCATGGGTATTTCTTACTGTTAAATTGTTTAAACATTTCTTAAAAGATTTTTTTTTTTAAGTAATCTCTACACCCATTGTGGGGATCGAACGCACAACCCAACATCAATAGCCACATGTTCCACCAGCTGAGCACCCCAGGTTTTTTGACTATTAAATAAACATTTAAACTTTAAAAGGTGTCCAGTTAAAGGGAAAAACTGATAAAGCCCTTTGAAGAAAGCCTGTTAAAAGAATTTCAGCCCTGGGGCGCTTGGGTGGCTCAGTTGGTTAAGCGGCTGCCTTCGGCTCAGGTCATGATCCCAGGGTCCCAGGATCGAGCCCCACATAGGGCTCTCTGCTCAGCGGGAAGCCTGCTTCCTCCTCTCTTTCTTTGCCTGCCTCTCTGCCTACTTGTGATCTCTGTCAAATAAATAAGTAAAATCTTTAAAAAAAAGAATTTCAGCCCTTTAAATGCCCAACAATAGGGGAAGACTTAAGTAAATCCCAGTAGAAAGGACTATTGTCATCATTTTCATTTTATCAATGAGAAAACTATAACACAAAGACCCAGTAAGCCACTCAGCAAAGACCACAGAGCTAGTTAGTGGCAGAGCAAGGATTTGAACCCAAGACTGTTGGGTCCTCAACCAACTGGCAACCACTGGGTTACCAGACAACACACTGTCCCACAACCACAGCAAGTTTTCACAGCCAAGCAACCATGGGTGGGGCTGTCATGGTTAGAACCTTCTAAAAGGGAGGCGATTTCCAGCATCTCCCACAGCGTTGGGATGCACACCTGTGTGTCATACAGTTATACTCCTAGGACACCCTCCAGGAGAAAGCTCGTGCCTGTACATGAAGCCTATTGTACAGGTGATGGAACCATCTTAAGTACCTGCTAACAGGGGAACGGCAAAGTCAATTATGGTACTTCCGTAGATGAACTATTTGGGCAGCTTTTTAAAAATGCAGATCCCGGGGCGCCTGGGTGGCTCAGTGGATTAAGCCGCTGCCTTCGGCTCGGGTCCTGATCTGAGGGTCCTGGGATCGAGCCCCACGTCGGGCTCTCTGCTCCGCGGGGAGCCTGCTTCCTCCTCTCTGCCTGCCTCTCTGCCTACTTGTGATCTCTGTCTGTCAAATAAATAAATAAAATCTTTAAAAAAAAAAAATGCAGATCCCTAAGCACCAGTAAGGAAATGTCTCCAACCTACGCTGTGACATGAAAAAGCTAGTGGCGGGGCCATTAGTTAAAAAGCTGTCTTGTATGAATCGTAGAGAAACCTTTATAAGGATAGAAGCTAAACTGTTGAAAGTGGTTTACCTCTGAGGCATGGGTGGGGGGAGGAGCGGCGGGGAGAAAGAAGGAGGGAAGGGAAAATTTTGCCTTGTCCTCTATATATTTCTGCATTGTTCTAATTCTTTACGGTGAGTGTGGGTTACTTCTATAATTTAAAAAAAAACTAATATGGAAAAAATGTTCCTGTTTTCAACCAAATTTTAATGATATGGGAAAATATTATAACAAGTGAAAAAAAATCAGAGCCTGAATTTATGTATACGAGTATGATCTCAGCTGCAGAAAAATGCATTTAAAATCTGGAAAGGAAATGTATCAAAATGTTAATAGGCACCGCCTCTGGGTGGCAGGATTATAGGTGAGTTTTTTTTCTGCTTTACTCTTCTATACTTTCTCAATGTGCCTTATTAGTGTTAGGAAAAAACCCAAAAAAACAAAAATGAAGCAGGTCTGCCAAAGGTGCGTAGCAGCCTGTAAAACTGAAGCAGCCTCTGGCCAAGCTGGGCGGAGGACGCTCCCAGATTCCTGACCCGCCAAGGAGAATGTCCCGATTGCGGAGGGGGCAGATGAGGAGTGAAGACAGGTCTTCTTCGCATTTTCTGATTATCCACTTACCTTGCAGGAGGAAAATGGAGAGTCTCCAGGCAGAGAGGGCGAGACCCCTGACGGTGAGGTTTCCGATCCTCAAAGTCAGGGCTGGGCTTTGCGGGTAACGGGGGGATCACCGTGGTTGTAGGACTGGGTGCAGGGGGTGGAGGGCAGGCGGGCACCACACCGAAAGTTCTTGTGTTGTCCCCCAGAGACAGCGGGGGCACTGCCATGACACAGTGTAGAGGTTGGGGTCACGTGCTGGTGGCGGCAGGGAGCACAGCTCTGTCACTTGACCCAGATGGGCCACTTCTTGAAGTGTCTGAGACTACGGGGGTACTTTCCGGAGCAGTCATCATGGCAAGGTCGAGGACTCTGGAGAAAAGTATCTTGAAAGAGTACTTCTCTGAAAAGTGATTCTTTCGGTAAAGAGCTCTTGGCCTTTGTGCCAGTTCCGGGCCTGTCTGGCATGCTGTTCTTTGCTCTCCTCCTGCTCTGCCGTGTGATAGACAAGGGCTGCTTCCAGAAGGCTGTTTCCACGCCTCCCAGGTCCGCTGACTTCGGACTCAGTGTGGCCAGCGGGAGACACCGTGCAGAAGCTGGAAGACTGGAGGCAGGGGGAAGCTGAGGGGGTTCTCCTCCCCCTCTCTGCCTCCCGTGATGTCTCTGGCAGCAAATGAGCGTCCTCTGTCACACCAGCTTCCACTGAGGAACGTTGGTTCCAGGTACCCCCCTCCTCTCTTTGTCCCCTTGAGGATTGGGGCAGTGTGCTTCCTGCCACTGCGGACCCCTGCCCGCTTGGCTTCCCAGCCAAGTCTTCCGTCACACATGTAATCAATCCTTGCCTTAAATTCCCTCTATTCAAGGTGCTTTCAGTGGTTTCTGTTTTCCTGGCTAAATCCTAAGCTAATACCTTCTTGGTCTAGGGCAGTTCCCGTAAAGAGAACCTCCAGATGGCCATATCGAAAAAGACTTATTATGTGAAAGCAGCTGGCCTCCTCCCTTGCCCTGTCCCCCAGGCTTCTCGGCCTTTACTTTATATGCAGATAAACTGAGGATCTTGTTAAATAGATGGGAGGCAGGGCTCGAGAATCGGTATTCTAACACACTCCCACCTGGTGCCAATAGTGAGTAGCCAGGCACAGAGGCTTCTAGAACTGTGTGCCCTGTAAGAGCTCAGTGCAGTTGTTCTCTACAGCACCGCCGCTAGGGGGCATAACACCGGGTGAAACCGCATCTCTCAGAAGCCATGTAAACCCAACCCCGGTTTGAATACACTGTCCTTAGTATTGAGTGGGAGGTGGAAGGTGGAAGCCAGCCAGCCACCCAGTAGCGGACTGACTGCATTTTTGTAGCTGCAACCATCTGACTCTTTTTATTAGGACACCTAGATGGGGTGTGCCTGGGTATTTACTTATTTGAATGAATTTCATTTTTTGTAAGTTATTTATGTCCCTTTTACGACACAGTATGCAGGAGATTTCACCTCCGAATTTCATTTTCCAGGGTAGTAAAGGGGATGTTACAGAATATCTGTTTTACAAAGAGACCTTGAGGTGGAAGAAGGTCGTGCAGCACTGGGCTAGAGGGGCAGGAGGACGATGGGCACCTCCTGGAAATCCTGGACGGGAAGTGGAAGTAGGCACTGGTAAGACTCTGGGATGTTTCCCTTTCTGGGGAGTGAGGCTGGGGCGAGGAGGGGGAAGATACACACACTCTTGATTATACACGGGATAGTGTCACTGTGTCCATGACAGCATTTTCATTTTCACCGTGTAAGAATGGGGAGAATTACTGATGATGTTGCCAAGCAGCCAGGCGCGGGGGCTCCAGTGGGCTCTGTCATTCCTCTCCGCTGCGCGGCTCCTGAATACCCTTTCTCCGGGTGGGGGGCATTCCTTGTCTTAGGCGCCCTCAACAGCAGGTAGAGCCTCCCTCCCGCTGCAGAAGCTAAACAGACACTCCCTCTCGGGGGCTCCCCTGCATCTGGGTGTGGATCCGTGTCCCAGGCACACACGGAACAGGTGCACCTGTCCCGGACTTTGAATGAAGACACGATTGCTTTCCCCTGAGTAAGGAGGAAAGCCATTACTGAGGAGGTGATGTTTAAGCTACATCTTGAGGGATAAGTAGAATTTCAGCAGGTTGGGAGGTTGGAGGGATGAGCAGCAGGCAGATCAGAGGGTTGGGTCGGTGTGCAGGTGGTCCGGGTATGGCATAGGTGTAAGTGTGGAGATATTTTAAAACAGGTAAAATGCCATTAACTTTACTCATGGATGTTGGAGTCAAAGGCATTGATAAAGGAGTCAGAAGATCGAGGCTCAAATATGGATCCTGGTGTGGATCCATACAAATATGGGCTGGTGTGACCTTGGGCAAGTCCCCAGCCCTCTGGGCTCACTTCCCTTACTTGGAAAAAAGGTAGTCCTACCACCACCGGTGTGCCCTCCTCACATAGTTTTTGTCGGATCACGGAAAGGTGAATGTAAACTGCCTTGCATGGAAAAGCCTGAACAAAAAATAATTATTACAAATAATGTGTGTCGGGGGTGGGACACACAAAATAGTGAGAGAGCGCAAGTCCAGGCTGAGAGAGGTTAGAAGAAAGTCACGTCTGAGGAGGAACTTGGTCAAAGATCAGCTCTTTCTCAAGCGTAGGGCTGGGGAGGTGGGGATGGGCAGGGTGAGCAGACAGCAGTCGCCAGGCAGCTTCCGCAGCTGCACAGATACTCAGCTAGATACTCCTCTTCTGGGGACAAGGCTCCTCCTGTGTCTCCCTGAGGTTCTGGTCTGAATATGTCAGCTGCTTTGGGGGTGCTCCCAGTCTTCAGTCACCTTTGCTACAAATGCCTTGTGTTGTTTGCTTTCTCTGGTTGGCCAGTGTCTTCAGTCACATTTTGATTCTTTTTTTTTTTTTTTAAGATTTTATTTATTTATTTATTTGTCAGAGAGAGTGAGCACAGGCAGACAGAGTGGCAGGCAGAGGCAGAGGGAGAAGCAGGCTCCCCGCTGAGCAAGGAGCCCGATGTGGGACTCGATCCCAGGACGCTGGGATCATGACCTGAGCCGAAGGCAGCTGCTTAACCAACTGAGCCACCCAGGAGTCCCTCACATTTTGATTCTTAATTTTCATCCCCAGAAAGGAACTCTAAGCTTGGCCCACTCCCCTACGTTCCCTCAGGAAGAGCGACAGGTACAGGAGTGGATAGCCTGTCAGCCTTTTGTACCCAGAGGCTTCTTGTCAGCGCTGTCCATGTAAATATCATCCTTGCCGTCCTCAGAGCATCAAGGTCAAGCCTCCACCCTCCTAGTTCCCTGGGCTGAAAATCAGCAGTAGATCGACACCACCTTCCTGTTTACATCCCAGGTGATCATGAAATCTTGAAGATACTGTAGGAGGTCTTTGGGAATTCACAAATTAAGTAGTCAAGGATGTGATGATTTGGGAGCATCTCCAAAGTCCGTGGACCTCCAGCCATTTGGAATGGGGATCACCGCTCACCTAAGTAGGTGGTGGTGTCAGGAGTTTCCTAGAAGGTTCTGCAAAGCCCCAGCAAGGAGTCAAAAGGGCAGCATTCAGCACGTGAGAGCAGATAGCCTCGTGAGTGATTCTTTTAAAACCAGGGAATCCAGAAACTCTGCCAAAGCACCCCTTCTATGACAAGGATTCATTCCCCCTGCCCCCAAAAACATCGGCAGGGTCCCTCTCCTCCACTCCCACCGTTCAGGGGCCCATCTCCACCTGCGTCCTGAAGCATCTCCTCCAGCTTCCTCACCACCACCCCTGCCCCCGGGGAGCACCGGGCCGCCCCCACGCGGATCCAGGATCCAGGACATACCCCTGCCCCCCACTCAGCCCACCCCATGAGCTGCTCTGCCAGAGGGCCAGCCCTCCCGCCTGGCCTGCAGCCCTTTCTCCGGCTGGCACTTCCACCCAACCTTTTCCTCCCAGAGCCACCCCTCCTGCTCCAGCCACAGTCATCCACGCGGTGACTCCACGATTGAAAACCTGGCTCACATCCCATGCTCTGTCGATTGGGTCAGTGTCGCCCGCATTCTGTGTGTGGGCGCGTCCTTGCTCGTACTCACATTCCAAACCACGGGCGGTCTGCTCAGACAGACAAGACCAGAAGACGCTGACCGTTCCTGGGGCGGACATTAACTGTATAGCGGGGACAAAGAGGCAGGACAGGGGACTGGTGCCCCAGGGGCCCCGGGCTGGAAGGCCACCCCCCCCCCCCGGTCCCTTCGTCCCTCAAGAGCCTGGAGAGCTAGGACAGGCCAGGAGCCTAGAGTTCCTGGGCCCCGCCTGCCTTCCAAATACACAGCCACAGGGGATTCAACTTCACAGGAAGGACTGTCACACCCTGTGGTTGGAAAAAGTTGGTTGGAGGCAAATGGTGGGTTCTCTCCAGAGCTGTGGTGGATTCCAGCCCTTCTGCACTGAGGGAAATGGAGGAAGTGAGGTCAAGGTCCTGTCCTTGATCTGATCCAAGGCCTGCCCCAGCAGGACCCAGGCCTGGCCTTGGGCTGTAGGGGAGGGGTGGAAGAGGCAGGGGCTGGGGAAGAGGAGCTCTGCCATAGGAGGAGGAGGAGAGCCCCAGGGAGGAGACCAAGCTCAGGACTTCTTCCTGCAAATGAACCCAGGATTTTGTTTTTATTCAGGCCAGTAGATCGGGAGATGACTGGCATGGCCAAAATACTTTGCTCTCCTTGACTCTGCCTTCAAGGTAGCGGCTTCCGTGGCTGCGGTTCCGGTCTTTGTACTCACCCTGGAGGAGACTGGCGAGGAGATGGCCTCACTGGAGGGCATCACTCCCGAAGATCCAGTCCTGCTCTTGGCAGGCGCGCCTGGAGGGGCTGAGGCCACCCTGGGTCTTCGTGGAGCGGAGGCTCTGGCCGGCCTGGAAGGAGCCGGCCACACGCTTGGAGGAATGTCCGTGGATCCCTGGCACAGGCTGGCCCAGTCAGAGGGCGGACTCCCAAGGTGGCCAAACAGGAGAAAAAGAAGACGACAGGCGGAGCCAAGCAGTGGAGGCAGGGCAACCGGCGCTCGGTCACGGTTGTGCCCGCCTTTGGCAAGAAGACGGGCCCCAGTGCCAACTCTTAAATCCACTGTAATCCCGGCTCTTCCCAACGAAGCCACTCAGTCAACAACAACAACACAACTTTGTCACGGTTCCCAAGAGCAGGGGCACACTGCCACTCGGGCCTCAGCGTCAGGAGTGAGGGGAGAGCACGGGCCAGAGCCTTTTTTGGGGTTTTGCCGGAAGGAATAGATGAGGCAGGGTAGGCACGCTGGGCAGGCTTAGGAGGGGAGAGTGGGGGCAGTTTCAGTGGGCTCTGGCTCCAGGGGCGTCCCTAGTGGTCTGGTGTGTGGCCCTCGGGGGATTTAGGGTAGGAGAAGAGTCCCTGGCTGGAGTAGGGACCTGATAAAAGGAGGTGAAGGTGGGCGAGAGGGGCGAGGGGTGGATTGGTTGGTTTGCGTATCAAATGTAGGCTCACCAGCCAGTTGTCTGCTCTTTCTAGAAAGCAGCTAACCATGGGAGGGGCAGTCCCTCTCTGGGCCTGCAAGGCCCCCCCCACCCCTACCCCAGACTTCAAAACATCACAAAATACAGAGAATGGAAAGCAGAATGTCAGAATGTGCCAGAGCATCAGGGAGTCTTGGAGAGGCTGTAACCTCGCCATGAACCCCACCCAGTGGGGTAGAGCAGAAGAGACAAAAGTGTCACAAGAGAGCAGGAGGCTCTCGGTCCGGTTCCGAGAGCAGCTCCCCTGGACGCTCGGCCGGTGTGGTGCAAACATGCTCTCACTCTGGCCCAGACGGTGCGGCGTGGGGTGCGCTCAGGCTTTGGCTTTGGAGTCAGACCTGGCTGGGTGCCGCTGTGTGACCAGGGGTAAGTTACTTCACTCTTCTGAGCCCAAGAGGATGGTTGGGAGAATTAAAGGAATTTGAGGACAGAAGCTTCTCTACTTGGGCTCCTTGCTCTGCCTGAATAAAGGCTGATTTCCTGACTCCACTTAGACCTTCATGTGACCTGGGCCACCCTCAGTGAACTGTGGAGATATAGCAAGACCAAGAGGAGTGAGTGTGTACGGGTAACAGCGGGGAGACAGTGGGGCAGAGCTGAATCACTCAGCCCTGGAGGGCTGGCTAGGCTCGGTGGGCGGCCGCCACTAAGAGCTGGAAGGGAGGAGGACCAGGGCCCCAGGACACAAATACCCTTTCTGGTACCACACACGGAGGACTGGCCCCCTCGGCGGGGTCCGCAGACCTGCTGTAGCCTCAGTACCGAAGCCGGAGCTGTTCACCTTCACACGCCACAGACTATTTTCAGCTCCTTGAGGCCCAGAATGAGAAATAAATTCACATCCTCGGAGGAAGATGGAAATGTCATCTCAAGTTCCTAGTAGTACCTGTACATTCCGAACTGTGGAGAATGAACTATTTGCTTATTTTAATATAAGCATTTTTAAAGATTTTTTTATTATTTGAGAGAGGGCAAGAGAGAAAGAAAGCACAAGCAGGGTGGGGGGCAGGGACAGAGAGGGAGAAGCCGACTCCCTGCTGAGCAGGGAGCCCAATGAGAGGGTCGATCCTGGGATCATGACCCGAGCTGAAGACAGAGGCTTAACCAACTGAGCCACCCAGGTGCCCCAAATACAGACATTTTTAAAACAATTTGATTTGTTCCTGGTTGTATCTTTTTTTCCCAAGATTTTATTTATTTATTTGGGGGGGAGGGGCACAAGCAGGGGGAGCAGCAGGGGAAGAGGGAGAAAGCAGCAGGTTCTCCGTGGAGCAGGGACCCCTACATGGGGCTTGGTTCTAGGACCTTGAGATCGTGACCTGAGCCAAAGGCAGGGTTTAGCTGACTGAGTCACCCAGGCTCGCCTTCCTGGTCATCCTCTATCTGCAAATTCCATGAAGGCTAAAAATCAAGAGTTCTCTTGTAATACTCACTCCTTAATCCTGCCTACTCCCACAGCTCCTCCTGATGGAGCAACATCTTGCTGAGGTGATTTCACAGGATTCTGTAGCCAACACTGTCATCACCCATCTTCTGGCCAGTGCGGTGACTGCGTGAGCCCACACCCTGGACCCCAGGGCACCCCGGTTTTCTGAAATGCCTGACTCATCCTACCCAGGCTTCCTTGAAGAAAGTGAAGTGAAATTAAGCCCTCCCACATGCCTTTAAAAATGTATACTCTAAATTCCAGTTGTCGTAGTAACATCTTCATGCTGCCCGCTGCCTTTTATATATTTTGGTGCTGATGGACCATCCGTTACCATGAGAACGGGAATGTCTTCAAACAGCGAACCTTGTGGAGCTCAGTTTTGTGTCGTGTGCAAAACAAAACCCGCGTCCACAGGGACAGCCTCAGCGGAGCTCTGATAGTTAACAATGGAATGGGACCTAGAAGCCACTAGAGTTTCACTTGGTTCTTGGTTCTCTGGATTTTATTTTGGGAAAAAAAGGTGTATTTTTTTAAAGACTTAGTTCTCTTGTCACTCTTCAGTGGTTATATTAGTTTTAGAGATTGAGAGAGAGAGAGAGAGAGAAAGAGAGAGGAAGGTCAAAAGGACAGGGAGAGAGAGAGTCCTAAGCAGGCTCCATGAAAGCCCCAAGTGGGGCTCGATCTCACGACCCTGAGATCCTGATCTCAGCCAAAACCAAGAGTCAGATGCTAACCGACTGTGCCACCCAGGCGCCCCAGTACATTAGTTTTTTTTTTTTTTTTTATTTGATAGAGATCACAAGTAGGCAGAGAGGCAGAGAGAGAGAGGAGGAAACAGGCTGTCCACAGAGCAGAGAGCCCGATGCAGGGTTCGATCCCACGACCTTGGGATCATGACCCGAGCCGAAGGCAGCGGCTTTAACCCACTGAGCCACCCAGGCACCTCCAGTACATTAGTTTTAAATGCATATGCCTTCCTTCAGACTTGAAGAGATGTTTGTTCACGCCTGCCACACAACTGTAATCATCTCCGCTTTCCCAGCCCGACCCTCCAGTGACAGGGTAGTGCCAACCGAGCAGGCATTCCCGCCCTGCCATCCAGAGCCAAGGTCTGTGCATTGATTCTCTCTTTCAAAGGTGAGTGTTTGAAATAGGTAAGCTCTCTGAGTTCAAGGACATAACACCTGCTTCTCCAGAACTTTCCACAGAGTCCTTTTGATTAATTGATTTGACTTGAAGCTTTCCATTCAGATGTACAGAATGAAGTCTGGGCTGAGAATTTAAAGTAGTTCGTTTCAGAGGATTTGTGTGTGGGAACCGACTTGAAGGTAGGAAGAAGCCAGCCCCACAGTGTGAAGAGTGGGCTGCATCAAAGACACATTCTTTACGAAGTCCGATCGCTAGAACCGCGGAGCTGGTTCGTGCATCCGCCGCGGGCTGGGCACCGGGCTGCACGAGCAGCGTGTGCTACCTCACTTCATAATGTTCACAATATATGTTCTTTTTTCAGCTTTCATTTTACAAACGAGAAAACAGAGCCACGAGTATTAGGGCAACTTGACCCAAAGTCACACACCTAACTACCCAGTGGAGCTGGGATTTGATCACCAGTATCTTGCTCCACAATGCAAGCACTTGACCTCCAAGCTAAGTAAACCTACCTTTCACAAAGACATCCTCTTCTAGGGCCAGTGGGATGGGCTTTGTACATCTGTGCAAACTGGAGAGGGAGACGGCAGCATGGGGACCATGTTTTAACAAGTCACAGCCCAAGTTCTTTCCCTGTGCTTTAGTGCGCTGCTGCACCTTCACCCAGCAGAAGGGAGCTCGGCTCAAGTGCAGGGGTGAGAATCAAGTCATTGCCAGTGGCCCCCGTCCCTGGGCCTCCGGAAAACAGCATAGCCCATAAAGAATTTTATTTAAAAAAAAAAAAAAAAGAATTTTATTTTTTGACCCCGTAATCGTAGTCATGGGAATTTGTTCTAAGAAAATAGAAAACAAATCTATACACAAAAAGGCATTCATCCAGCATTACACATCAGAGCAAAAACTGGCAGCCATATAAGCCTCCCATGTCACGGATCCTCAGGTAGACTATGGTACATCCATTGAATGGAACACCACACAACAATTAACAGCTGTGAAGACAATGAAACCAGATGTTAAAAAGATTATGATTCCACATTCAGTTCAGCATCTGAAAATTACCCTTCGCTAAGACTATGACAATACTTTTTAAAAAAATTAGTTTATAACAAGATGGCCAACACACACATGAAAAGATGCTCAACATCACTCATCATCAGGAAATTCAAACCAAAACTACAATGAAATATCACGTCACACCAGTAAGAATGGCTAACATCAGAATGATAAGAAAAAACAAGTGTTGATGGGGATGTGGAGAAAAAGGAACCCTCAGGCAGTGTTGGTGGGGATGTAAATTGGTACAGCCACCGTGGAAAACAATATGGAAGTTCTTCAAAAAATTAAAAATAGAAATCCCGTATGATCTAACAATTTCACTAGTGGGTATTTACCCAAAGAAAATGAAAACACAAATTCAAAAAGAGATACACACTCCTGTGATTATGGCAGCATTATTTACAATAGCCGAAGTATGGAAGCAGCCTCAGTGTCAATCAGTAAACAAATGGATAAGGAAAATGTACACACACACACAGCAACGGGCTGCCCTCTTTGATAGATTCTTGGAGGGTGATTTCGGCCATGTGGATGGAGCTCCGCGGTCTTACAGAAGACCTCGGGCTGCACACATCTGGGGGCAGACTACCAAAGAAGTCAAGGCTGAAGGACACGTGGAGACAGAGAAGGGACCAAATGGCACTGGGAAGTTCAACTCCCATAGCCCATGGGGGCCCATATGGAAGGACACTGCTGTTCACAGCTCTCCCAGTGACCATGCGTGGCAAATGTGACTATGGTCCCTATAATGGTGACTGGTGCCCCATAAGCCAGGGACCAGGAGATCCAAGAAACCACTGTCTGAGGGTCACCCGCTGGCCAAGGGCATGAGGCTGATGAGCTGGCCCGCCCAAGTCTGCCCAGCCTTCAGATTCCTGCACACCTGCTCGTGCCAAGCCTGCCGTGAGCCTGACCTCTCGATGACGGCTTCTCTGCCTCATTGATCGTTAATGCATTTTACATCCTCATCCAGGAGCGAGAACACAAGGCTGGTGTAACTGTTCGGACGAGGCTGCTCACAGAGTAACAGATCCAAGGTGTGAATTAGCGCGTAGGAAGTACAGACGCTGAACCAGGGAATGTCAAGCAAGGCCAGGGATGAAGTGTTTTCTGTGGGAAAGAGGTCAAGTAGTTGCAGGGTCAAGTGGGCAATGGCATGTGGCGTGCTTCGGGGGCCTCGAGTGGAGTTGTGCAGGCCAGAAAGAATGCCTTGGTTTCTCTGAGTCACAAGAAAAGGAGGAGAAATAAGGCTGTGTGCTGAGGGAGGGAGCCGGGTGGGGAGGGAGCCCCTGGGGGAGGGAGGATCACATCAGCTTCCCCTCCACCCCCCACTGCTCAACCGCGGAGGGAAAGCTTCTTGTGGGAAGTCTCTGCTGTATAAGCTGTCCCTTCCCTCCCAGATATCTGGGGGAGGCAAAGAGCCTTGGTTGATTTTGTGTTTTCTTATTGTGGTAAAATATATACAACAAAAAAATGGATCACCTTAACCATTCCTAAGTAACTGGTTTAGTGGCATTAGGTACATTCACAACATTGTGCAACCATCATCACTGTCCATTTTTGAAAATTGTTTAGAGGAGGGGCAGGGGGCAGAGGAAGAGGGAGAGTCCCAGGCAGGCTCCATGCCCAGCGCAGGGCCTGATGGGGCCTCGGTCTCACAACCCTGATATCGTGACCTGAGCCAAAATCAAGAGTCAGATACCCAACCGACTGAGTCACCCAGGTGCCCCCATCACTGTCCATTTAAATTTTTTCATCATCTCAGACAGAGACTCATTAAACAACAGCTTGCCTTTCTGCCCTCCCCTCGGCCCATGGCAACCACTAGTCTGCATTCCAGCCCTATGAATGTACCTACTCGAGAGAACGCATGTGTCATACGGTATTTATCCTTTTGAAATTCCATTTATTTATTTGAGAGAGAGCATGAGAGAAGAGAAGGTCAGAGGGAGAAGCAGACTCCCGTGGAGCTGGGACCCTGATGCGGGACTCGATCCCAGGACTCCAGGATCATGACCTGAGCCGAAGGCAGTTGTCTAACCAACTGAGCCACCCAGGCGCCCCGTATTTATCCTCTTAAATGTGGCTTGGTTCACGTAGCATAACATTTTCAAGGTTCATCCATGTTGTAGCCTGTGTCAAAACTTCCTTCTTGTTTTCAGGCTGAATATATTCCATCGTCTATACAGACCACGTTTTGTTTATCCACTCACTTGCTGATGGACACCTAGGTTGCTTCCACCTGCTGGCTGCTATGAATGCCGGTGTACACGTCTCTGTTTGGACCCCTGCTTTCGGTTCTTTGGAGTATATGCCTATTAGTGGGATTGCTGGGTCGTAGGGTAACTCTATGTTTAACTTTTGGAGGAATCACCAAACTTTTCTACAATGGCCGTACCAAGCATTAAGCTATTTAAATGGAGAATCTAATCCAAAAGCCTCAGGTCAGCCTGGACTGGAGAGATGGTCTAACGTCTAGAGTTCAGGAGGCCAGGGCCTCCCTGGGGTGTGAAATGTGGGTGCCCCATCCTAGCTGGAGGAGACAGGACACACTGGAGATTCCAGAACAAGGTGACCAAGAGGAGTCATGTTAAGTAAAAAGTGGTTGAAGGAACTGGAGTGTTTGGCCTGGAGCAGAACAGGTGTCCTACCCGGAGAACTCGCTCTCAAGAGTGTTCGAGGCTGCCATGCGGCAGAGCGAATGGGCCTTTTTGTAGCCGTGGAGGTAGAAGGGGAGAGCGGGTGAGATCCACCAGGAGGCCAGCTCTGGCTAAATGCTGCTTTGAGAGCAGGTTGTAGAGAGGATTCCTGGGGTGGGTCATCGCTAAGGCTCCATGACTCGGGGAGGTCACTGAGAAGACAGCGCAGAGCAGGAACTCGTGCCTTATGGGGCTGTCATTGCTCTTCTGTCTTGAACAAATGGAAAGTTTCAGCTCAGTTTTGGAGTGTCTGGGTATTTTTTTTTTCTTTTTTTTTTTGGCAACTGACAAAATCTTGGGCTTTCTTTTTTACACAGGAAATCAGGAATCATACAGTCTCAATACAAATAGTATAATCACCGGATTATGAGTTTCATTGTGATAAATTTAAACATCAATCAAAATAAAATATTTAAGAACCATCATCTTATTTGAATGGTTTCTCTAGAAATTGGGAGAAGAAAATGTGGTCAGAGGTAAGAAGAGGTTTGAGACTTAAAACTCTGCTTTAGGGGTGCCTGGGTGGCTCAGTGGGTTAAGCCTCTGACTTAGGCTCCGGTCATGATCTCAGGGTCCTGGGATAGCATCCTGCATCGGGCTTTCTGCCCAGCAGGAAGCCTGCTTCCTCCTCTCTTTCTCTGCCTGCCTCTCTGCCTACTTGTGATCTCTCTCTGTCAAATAAATAAATTCTTTAAAAAAAAAAAATCAAAACTCTGCTTTAGGGGCACCTGGGTGGCCCAGTCAGTTGAGTGTCAGACTCTTGGTTTCACCTCAGGTCATGGACTCAGAATACTGGGATCTGGCCCCGCATCAGACTTCACACTCATCGTGGAGTCTGCCTGAGAGTCTTTCTCCCCCTCTGGCCCTCTCCTGCTTGTGCTCATGCTCTCTCAAATAAATATATATTAAGACAAAACCAAACCAAGCCTCTGCTTTGCTCAGGTATCCTGACCCCCTGGTCACCCCTACAGGTGACTCAATAAACAGAACACAAGAGCACAGATGGGGCATCCTGAGGGTGCATTTCTTCCTGAAGCTGCTTCTCTACCACTTGTGTCTCAGCCTTTTTTAGTCTTTCCTTTCTCATTTTCTGAGGTTTTTTTTGAAGATTTTATTTTATTTTATTTATTCATTTGACAGACAGAGATCACAAGTAGGCGGGGGGGGGGGGGGGAGGAAGCAGGCTCCCCGTTGAGCAGAGAGCCCAATGCGGGGCTCGATCCCAGGACCCTGAGATCATGACCCGAGCTGAAGGCAGAGGCTTTAACCCACTGAGCCACCCAAGCGCCCCTCTGTGTCTTTTTTTATTACAGAAGAAATGCATACATGCATACTTCAGATAGTTATTAGCGCTGTCCAGCAAATATTTCTGGTTCCCCTGTGGGGCATGTGTGCCATCGCATTTCCCCATTCCCTTAAAGTTAGCTGTGGCCACATGGCTCGTTTTAGCCAGTAAAATGGGAGGTGATCTGTTGCTTCTGGGTGGGAACTTCAAGAATCCATGTGCAATTTACATTTCTTTCTTTCCTTCTCTCTGCGGCAACCAAACACTGCAAACACAGGCTGCTCTGTAAGCCCGGGCGCCCGAGTGAGGGTGACACGGGGCAAGCCCCCAGCCCACCCTCAGTGGACATGGAGCCTGAGGGAGAAATAAACCTTTGGGTCAGCCCTCTAGGAACTGGAGCTTTAATAAGAAATAAACTTTTGTTGTTTTAAGCTACTGAGATTTTGGGATTGTTACTGTAGCATAAATAGCTTCAAAAAGGGTGCCGAGGTGGCTTGGTCAGTTAAGTGTCTGCCTTCAGCTCAGGTCGTAATCTCAGGGTCCTGGAATCGAGCCCCACATCAGGCTCCCTGATCGGCGGGGAGTCTGCTTCTCCCTCGCCCTCTGATGCTCCCCATGTTTGTGCTCTCAAGCACAAGGGGCAAGCCGGCAAGGCCTGCTATCAGAGCACTACATTTTAGGAGGGAAGAGAACCATTAATCAACCAGCCACTTAACTATAAGAGTATGGAGACATACTGAGCCCTGCAGAGTGCATAGGGCACCTGCTTTGGCCCTGGGTCAGGGAGACTTCTCTTGGAAGATTCGAAGCTGGGATCTAAAAGGGGGCCGGGAGTTAGCCAGGGGAAAGAGAGAATTGTGTCCCACACAGAGGGAACAATATGAGCAAAATGTCTGAGGCAGAAAGGTGCTAGAGTGGTGGGAATGCCAAGAAGAGGGTGAGAATGTGCCGGGAGGTGGGGAAGAGGCAGTGACCTGTCCAATCCGCGCTTGGGGACCTTAGTGGGAAATCTCATTGCATCCCAAGAGCAGTGGGTCACCATGGGAATGTCTGAGGCAGAAGGGTCACATAATCATACTGTATTTTTAGAGGGAAACTGCCAATATAGGATTATCAAGGTAAGGAAGGTCAAGTGAGGAGAAAATCAGTCCCAAGTTGGCTTTGACTCACAGGACAAAACACGATGCAGCTCCCAAAGCCAACAGCAGGTGGCGCTGCGTGCATGGCTGCCAGCCACCAGGAGCATAAGGCCACCTTGGTGAACCCGCTTCAAGCTGGGGCATCTCTGGGTTCTCACAGAGACCCAGAGACACAGGCTACATCCTACCACCACCAGGGGGTAGATAAGGAACACATTGCGGGGCCAGGGGCAGACCTGCACTCTGACAGGAGGTTTGGGTTTGTGTACCACCAGCCAAAGCTTCCGTGTTCACACTCCTCCCCTATTTTATAGAGAAGCCCAACGAAGGAGGACCCCCTCATCCAACACACCATGATCCCGCTTCCCATTCTCTCACCCTCCCTGACATCTGTGCAGCATGTGGTCCCGCAGACCCCCTTTCTCGAGATTTCTTCTCGCCCTCCTCTATCTTGGACAGTCCCTCCTCTTCCTTCTGTCCCATGAAAGATTGTCCCCATGGCTCCTGACTCAGTGCAAGTTTCTTATTTCTACAACTGGCCAGCCCCTGTTTCCAACCATGAGCTTGCCTGGAATACATCTAAACCTACACTCCTGGCCAGCCGATCCGTCTGAGCCCTAGTCCCAAATTCCCTGGTGCCTGCAGGACCTCTCCCTGGATTTCCCACGGCTACCTCGTGTCTCCCTGGGAAGAGGTGCCCTTCACCTCCCTTGTGGTTTACAGCCAGTTGTTTATATCTGGTGCAGCCGCCGAGGCTGAGGAGTGGGGAGTGGGAAGGGGAAAAGTGGTCCAGGCCAGAGCCGTGTCCTCCCTCTGGGCTCCGCACGTGTCTTCTCTGCCGCCTGAGTTCAGCGGAGGGTAGGTTTCTACTTTTCTGCAACTTCAGCTTGTTGGGGACTGCTGAGGCTCCAGCTCTTTTGTGGTTTCTTTCTATGCTTCCTTCAAGTGTCAGCTTCGTACGTGTCTGATCCTCTGGCGCTTTACAGGACGGGGACTCGGATGGACCCACTGGTCTTGGAATAGACCAGGCTCCCTCGTAGCAGCCAGTGGATGAGTTTTCACGGGTCAGGGGCCTCCTGCTGGTCCAACCAGCTGTGCCGTAGGGACGGCACTGGTGTTACTGGTCAGGTATTACTAAACATGAACACCCAGGATAATTCTTCATGGGATGGGGGGGTGGGTTAGGGTTAGTGTGGTTGACCGGAGTGCTTTCTTCTCCCCTTGCTGTGATTCATCCCCTTATAGACGAGATCTTGGAAAGAATTTGCTTATGTTTTTTCCTTCACTTTCTCACCTTTCTGTCACACATCTTTTCTCTCTCACCTTTTTTTTTCCCTCAAATACCATTTTTTTTTTTTTTAAATCTCAAGCCTATAGAAAGGTTGAAAGAAAGTACAGTGAACACACAGACCCCTTATGTAGACCGGGGTTCTCAACCTTGGTGCCATAACGTTTGCGGCTGGGGAATCTGCTGTTGCGGGAGCCTGTCCAGACCACTGTGAGGTCTTCAGCAGCTTTCCTGACCTCTACCAACAGATGCCGGGGGCACCCCTTTGACTGGGGCAACCGAAAAGATCGCCAACATCGCCAAATGTCCTTTAGGAGGTAAAATAGCCTCCCAGGGAGAACCACTGAACTAGATTCAGGAAACTTTTCTCCTATTTGCAAACACAGCGAAGGTATACATGTATCTATATGAAAACACACATATATACATATATATTTCCTGTATACATGTAATCATAGTGAGCAAATGTGGCAAAATGTTAATCTGTGGCTCTCTAGCATATTATGCAAGTATAGATATTATATAGGCATATGTATTTTACATACATATAGAGTACAAATGTGGCAACATGTTAAAATATATATTTTATATATATTTTGTATACATATAAAATACACACACACACACACGTGCGCGCGCGCACATACTTTTTTCCCGAAACATTTCAAAGTTAAGTTGCATACATCACTACCCCTCCCCCTAAACACTTTAGCTCCTGAGGATAAGATCGTTCTGGCATATAACCACAATAAGATTATCATGGCCAAGAAATTCAAATCAATACAGTATTATTTTAAAGCCTATATTCATTTTTTCCTCAACTTCCCAGTAATGTTCTTTGTGGATTTTTGGTCCGCAGTGTCTCTGTCATGATAACACAGCAGACACTCCATCGAAGGGGAAACAGACACAGACTGCCCTCCGTCATGATGGGACCCATGCACCAGCCTCCTTTGCTAGGCATAAACCGTGCCCCAGCTGATTAGTACTTCCTCTATCCCAGTGCTGACTAGCCTTTCTGCTCATCATTTAACAAACTCAAGAGAAGAAATCCACTCCCAGATGATCTCCTTAGCCTTTATTTAAATGTCTGCTGCCTGGCATGTCTCCCTGGATAACGTCATCCATGCTGGGGACAAGATCAGAAACAGCTCTGCAAATACCACCCCCCCCCCCCCAGTGTTCCAGTAAGCATCAGGGCTCAGACACCAGCTCTGGAACTAAGCACGGCGGAGAAGGGCATGAGACCTCCTACAAGCTGAAAGACTCAACAAGCATTTTGGCACCTGGTTAGGCCACAGTAACTAGAGCAGAGCTCCTCCCCAGGCGTGGTCCAGCAGCTGCACCTGGGGCGGGGGTGGGGTGGTGGTGCTGTGAGCAGGAAGGCCACTTCCCCACCTGCACCCTTCCGTGCTTTGACCGCCCGGCCCCCCATCCCAGCCATTGTGCAGCATGCTCAAGTTTGAGAAGGGCTGAACTGGAGTTAGTGTGTCCCCAAACAGAAACCACCTGCATTGGTCCCAGTAGTGTCTAGAAGAGTGACGGGGTGTTCCTTTCCCAAAGCCTGTCCACAGAGAACCGAGCGGGCCCCCCTCCAGGTTAAGAGCAGCACCAACCTTCACCTGAGCGAGCCAGGGCCCCTCTGGCAACTAGTCAGGCTCTCAGAGTCTGCACAGATGGGACAGCTACAGGAATGTCATTTCCAACAAACTCACGTGCCGTGCGAGCGCCCCACTTCTCCAGTACAAGGATTCATGTGATTGCCTTTTCCCCTCTGATGCTTACGAGATCCGGAGTCTCAGGTTGCAGCCTTTCTTAGCGCGCTCCACGAGCCTTTGAGGTCCTCACGAGGCAAGCCGAGGCATCATTAGAAGTAATTCAGGCAAGCTGATGATCCCTGGACAGGTGCTGAAGAAACCAGCTTCGGACTCCCGGCTGCGACTGGAGACCACAGTGCAGGTGTCCGTGCTGGGAACGTGGTGAGACATGCCAGGAACGCAGAGCAGAAAAGGGGATGGAATGCTAAGTGATTCAGAGATGGTATTTATACTTTAAAATGTCTTTGCTTCCAAGTTTCACATTTGGGGCTTTTAGGCCTTTTGGACTGAGGAGAAAGAACTGCAGTTTCATCTCTTACATGTCTCCGCACAGACTGGGAGATCATGGAAGAGCAGCAGAATGCCCACAGCAAGTTTCTAGCACCAAGTCCGTAACTCAGGCTCAGCCACGTTTAAAAGGAAGCCCGCCAAAGGTGGAAGGAAGATGTACGCATGGAGGAAAAGTGCGGAGGAGAGTCCAGCGACATGGAAAGAGGGGAGAGATGTGTGCCAATTTGCTCTCTTTCCCAGCAACGGGACATAGTCCCCTGTCAGCTCCTTTGAGTCACCTGTTTATACGCCCTAACCAGGTCAGAGGGGGACTGTTGATTGTGTCCACTGGCGTCCCTGGCTCATTAAAATCAGCCAAGAGTCAGACTGCCGAGAAGAAAATTATAGAAACAAAGTATTCATTATTTTTCCTGAAAGAGATGGGGAAAGCAAGTAGTGCCCAAGAGAAGGTTCAGAAGCAAATCTTGTGCTTTTTGTCATGTCTTTTTTTTTTTTTTTTTTTTAAGTAGGCTCCATTCCCAGCATGGAGCCCCGGGCAGGGGCTTGAACTCACCACCCTGAGTTCAAGACTTGAGCCAAGGGGCGCCTGGGTGGCTCAGTGGGTTAATGCCTCTGCCTTCCGCTCAGGTCATGATCTCAGGGTCCTGGGATGAAGCCCTGCATCCATCGGGCTCTCTGCTCAGCGGGGAGCCTGCTTCCTCCTCTCTCTGCCTGCCTCTCTGCCTACTTGTGATCTGTCTGTCAAATAAATAAATAAAATCTTTAAAAATAAAAAAAAGACTTGAGCCAAAATGGGGAGTCCAGCAATCAACCAAGTGAGCTACCCAGGTGCCCCAGGCATGCCTTTTCTACATAACAAACCCGTTTGGGCGAAATAAAATACATACGGTCTAGAACTGCCTTTTGAGAACAAAGTTTATTCTGACCCAGAATTATAATAATTTTTAAAGTCCTTTCAATTCCACCACGCTCGGTAGGAATTACTCAGACAGTTTTCCCCCTTGACTTCTGAAAAAGCAAACTGGCTAACTCTAGCTGAATTTAGCTGGGAAGTAAAGTGCATTTCTTTATCACTAACTACCACAGAAAAGCACACTTAGCTTGCATGTCAAATTGTCTTCAGTAAAGTCTATTTTGCTTGCAGTAGTTGTGTTATCCTGATTTCTTGTCCCCAAGTTCTGCTCTCTGTGAAATGCTACTAAGTCTTGTTTTTCCCTTTCTTTGATTTGGGAGCACCTGGCCAGCGGAAGCCTCGCAGCTGCAGGCAGTCGGCAACGTTGTGGGCGATGTAGTAGAGGTTCAGCATGGCGGCTGGGCTGAGAATGTCCACTTCCGGTTTCTTCTGTTTCTTCCCGCGAGACTTGCCTCGGCCTTTTCCTCGTTTCCCTTTACCTGGCTTTCAAAGACAAGTACACACACGGCACAAGTTAGTTTTTAATAACCCTGAAATACTCTTCGGCATTTCCTATTGAACATAAGAAAAGTGACTCCTGAGGAGAAAAAACTGTAACAGTAGCAAAAAATTTTTGCCTGGCGTGAGAGAAGTCACATGCAATCTAATTCAACGAATGTGTAAGCACCAGGTTAAAAGAGACCCAACCTGGGGCGCCTGGGTGGCTCAGTGGATTGAGCCGCTGCCTTCGGCTCGGGTTATGATCTCAGGGTCCTGGGATCGAGTCCCGCATTGGGCTCTCTGCTCAGCGAGGAGCCTGCTTCCCCCTCTCCCCCCGCTCCGCCTGCCTCTCTGCCTACTTGTGATCTTTCTGTCAAGTGAATAAATAAAATCTTAAAAAAAAAAAAAAAAGAGAGACCCAATCTAATCTGATGGTCGTGTGGACGTTGTTTGTATTGATCTGAACAAACTGCAAAGAGACATTTTTAGGCAATCGGGGACATTTGGCAATATCAAGGGATTATTAATTCCGATAGATGTGATAATGGCATTGGGTCATGGAAGAAAATGTTTACACATTTCAGAGATGCACACTAAAATCTGAAAGAAGGTCTCAGATTTGCTTTAAAATACTGCAGCTCCCCTACTTCCCCCCAAAAGACAGATGACGCAAATGTGGCAAAATCCTGACAGTTTCAGAGTCTGAGAAATGGATACATGGGGATTCATTACACTATTCTATTTCTCTGTGTGTACAGAAACTTTTATAATAAAATTTTAATTAAAAACATTAGATAATCAGGGACGCCTGGGTGGCTCAGTTGGTTAAGCGGCTGCCTTCGGCTCAGGTCATGATCCCAACGTCCTGGGATCGAGTCCCACATCGGGCTCCTTGCTCGGCGGGGAGCCTGCTTCTCCCTCTGCCTCTGCCTGCCTCTCTGTCTGCCTGTGCTCGCGCTCTCTCTCTCTCTAACAAATAAATAAATAAAATCTTTAAAAAAAAAAAACATTAGATAATCAGATGCCAACACATATTTTGGCCTTTGTTATATTGCAGTCACTATCTCATTAAGCAGTCATGAGGGTTGGGACAAATACAAGGCACTTAGTATAGTGTCAGACCTGAAGGAAACAATAAGTGATTGTCCCCATCACTTTATCACCACTAATCCTCCAAGCTGTGTTTTGAGGGAGAGAGCTGTGTTTTGCCTGTTTAAAAATGGAAGAGTGGAGGCTCCACAAGGTCACCATGCAAGCCAGCATCCGCTAGCATCCGTTATCACACTGGCTCTGGCCATGACCATGCTGCCAGGCCAGTGCCTTCTGGGAAAAGGAATGGGTACCATCCTAACATGGGAATAAACTATCTGAAGTTTTGCTAGAGCTGCACAAAGCTGAGTTGACTTCTCTATGTCCTGTGACCCACCCATAAAGTAACAGATGGACATGTATTATTAAGAAAGTTTTCTTCTAGGGATGCCTGGGTGGCTCAGTTGGTTAAGCAGCTGCCTTCGGCTCAGGTCATGATCCCAGCGTCCTGGGATCGAGTCCCACATCGGGCTCCTTGCTCGGCGGGGAGCCTGCTTCTCCCTCTGCCTCTGCCTGCCACTTTGCCTGTGCTCGCTCTGGCTCTCTCTCTCTGACAAATAAATAATTAAAATCTTTAAAAAAAAAGAAAGTTTTCTTCTAAGCAAGGGAAAGGAGAAGAATGTGTAAGTTATCAAGAACACCCACAAGGGCCAAATATTTATATAAACTAGATGCCATGTTGATAGCATCTCACTTTAAAAATGTCCCAGGCTAATTAAAGAGAAACATAGTCAATGTATTAAAAACACTAAAATACATTTTTATTAAGTGAAATGGAATACACTCCTAGATACAAAACCCAGGAATGAAGATGAGAAATATCTTGCAACAGTGGCCTGGCTTTCATGTAGAAATCCAAATTAAAAAACAAAACAAAACAATATGAAAACCCATATGATAACCATACCTCCTGATAAAAGATCCCCTCAGGGTATTAGGGTGTATACTGTCATAAGCTCTTAAGATTTGAGGGTCTTGGCTTTATTTATGATTTTATAATTTTTTGCATGTCAACCATACAACTTATCTGGAATAACTGGCCTCTCAAAAATGTTTTAATCTCTAAAATAGTTTGCTAACTAAAAATCACACAAATGTTTGATATTTTTATTCCAAGTTCTCATCTTTTTGTAGAAAATAGCAAACCGACTCTAAAATTCCTAGGGAAATGCAAAGGACTTTGAAAAAGAGCAAAGCTGAGCACCTGGGTTGCTCAGTCAGTTAAGCCGCTGCCTTCGGCTCAGGTCATGATCCCGGGGCCCTGGGATCGAGCCCCACATCGGGCTCCCTACTCAGCAGAGAGCCTGCTTCTCCCTCTCCCACTTCCCCTGCTTGTGTTCCCTCTCTCACTGTCTCTCTGTCAAATAAATAAATAAAATCTTAAAAAAAAAAAGAAAAAGAGCAAAGTTAAAGGACGAATGCTACCTTATTTCAAGAATTATTGGGGGGCACCTGCGTGGCTCAGTTGGTTAAGCATCTGCCTTCAACCCAGGTCATGATCCTGGGGTCCCAGGATGGAGTACTGCATTGGCCTCCTTGCTCAGCAGGGAGTCTGCTTCTTCCTTTGGCCCTCCCTCCGCCCTGCTCATGCTCTCTCTCTCTCTCTTTCATTCTCTTAAATAAATAAATAAAATCTTTTAAAAAAAGAATTATCATACAGCTACAGTATCCAGACAGTACGGTATTGGTGTCAAGACAGACAAACAGATCAATGGAACAGAATAAAGAGTCCAAAAATAGGTCCAGACATAGATGAACAACTGCTTTTCAACAAAATTGCAAAAGCAATTCCATAGAGCAGGGATGATTGATGAGGGATAGAAGCAGAAAAATGTTCTTTAGCCCAGAAGGCTGACCTGTAGCCTGCATGGTTCTGATAAGGATCAAATACACACTGGTTGCTACATCCTTGAAGGGTCTCATGACTGCCTGTAACTCTCATGGATAGTTCACATTGAGCTGAATGATAAGCACCAGAGAAATCTTGTGAAAGTGGTCTTATGAGTAGAAATTCAAAGAAAACATTTATGATCTAATACTCCCCGCACATCGTGCCTCCCTCTTGAGCACTAAGCATAGAACCACCAGCTTTGTACACAAATGTGCAGCAGTTTCTGCCCATGGGTCCTGTCCCTGTGCTACTTAAATAAACTTACTAAGTTGCACCTAAAATGTCTCAAGAACTCTTTCTTGACCATCATGCTCAACAATCCAGCAACAATAATTTTTTCAAGGGCCCCTGGGTGGCTCAGTGGGTTAAAGCCTCTGCCTTTGACTCGGGTCATGATCCCAGGGTCTTGGGATCGAGCCCCGCATTGGGCTCTCTGCTCAGCAGGGAGACTGCTTCCCCCTCCTCTCTCTGCTTCTCTTCCTACTTGTGATCTCTGTCTAATTAAAAAAAAAATCTTTAAAAGGTTAAAAACATACCTACGATGTGATCCAGCCGATTAAAGTGTATATCTGTTCTAAGACTTCTATAGGCGATGTTCATAGTAAGTTTGTACTAGCTAAAAACTGGAAACAGCCCAAAAGTCCATCAGTGAGTGAACGAATAAACAGACTGTGGTATAACCATACACTGGAATACCATTCAGCAATAAAAATGACGGCTGATGCATGCTACAGCTACAGCATGCCTGGCTGGCTCGGTCAGTGGAATGTGGGATTCTTGGGTTGTGCGTTCGAGCCCCACGCTGGGTGTTGAGGTTACTTAAAAAAATAAAATCTTAAATAATAATAATACAAGGGAAAGAAGCCAGACCAAAAAAACCCCATGCACACTGTATAATTCCATATATAAAAATTCCTACACATTACAAACAAAACCACACAAGCAGGGCAGATCAGTGGCTGCCCCAGATGGGAGGTTTAGTGGGGAATGATACACAGAGGAGCAAGAGAAAAGGACTGAGTCCAGAGGAGCACAAGGAGACTTCTGGAGGGTGATCAATGCGTTTGTCACTTTGATTGCCATGATGGCTTAATGGGAGCATCCAGATGCCACACTTATCAAATAGTACATTAAAATATGCCCAATTTATTGTACATCACTTATACCTCAATAAATCTGTTAAAAAATTTTTGTGAGTGAAAACTCTCAGTTTCTCAGCGGGTTGGGTCGGTTCAACACAACTCCATGGCTCTTGGCGGTTTCGTCCCAGAACACAAGGCTCCCGACTTGAAAAATCTCCAAACTCCTTAATGAAGACCACTGGCTCCTGCCACACTGTCCTCTCTTCTAGTTCCTCAACCCGCTCAGTGGCTCCTTGCTCCCGCCGACCTTCACAGGGAAATCACTGGTTACTTCTCTTTGTGCGGGGCTCTGCTCAAATTGGAAAACCCTTGCAGATACTGCGTCTATATTCTATTACTGGGGTGGCGATATAATTTATTGTCCAAATTAAGACACTTCAACAAACATAAATTGGGACTGTTCCAGCAAAGCAGTGGAGGTTGGGGGGTATGGATGGTTTCCCAACACCTCTCTCAGCCCTGTCACCTTCCAGCTTCTGACCCCCACTATTTAATCGTGCTATTTTGTTCATATGTTTATTGTTTGTTTCCTAGCCAGAAGTTTGTCTGTGAGGTCAGCACTGAATTCCTAGGGCCTAGACCAATGTCTGGCACGTTCGTAGGTAAGAAAAGATATTTGCTGGGTGAATACATCGCAACTCAGATGCAATTCATTTGCTTTTCTGAATTTTAAGATGCCTCCTTCATTCATTTGGCAAATACTTAACATATCTACTGAGCACCAGGACCTGCACTTCTGGACTCCTGCCTTCATGAGGCTTACAGTCCAGTGAGGGAGGAATTACACACAGATTTACTCAATCGACTGTGAGTGAGAGCCCAGGGTACCTGGCATTATAATGACACAGGTTGGACAGGGAGTGACCTAGTTCAGGATAGGAAGGAAGAAGCGTTCCTGTGGGCTGAGGGGCAGGGAATTACCAGGCAAACAGCTTGTGCAAAGGCTCTGAGGCTGGAGGGAACATGCCAAATTGAAGGGACCTCTCAAAAAAGATCAGTGTGGCTGAGGCCACACCAAGTGACCATGGTGGGGGCACAGAGTGAGAGGAGTTTAGGCTGGGAAGGTAGGCAGTGTGCAACTCTGGCCTGCAGGCCTTGGAAGCTAAGATGTTTAACTTTTACCCAAGGGTCAGTGGGAATCCCTTGGCTTAAGTGTCTTTTTTTTTTTTTTAAGATTTTTATTTATTTATTTGACAGGCAGAGATCACAAGTAGGCAGAGAGGCAAGCAGAGAGAGTGGGGGAAGCAGGCTCCCTGCTGAGCAGAGAGCCTGTTGCGGGGCTCGATCCCAGGACCCTGTGATCATGACCCGAGCCAAAGGCAGAGGCTTTAATCCACTGAGCCACCCAGGCGCCCCTTAAGTGGCTTTATTAAAACCATTTCACTGCAGTTCCCTGGGCTCTGAACAAAAGTGACAATACCAACCATGCACAGTAACCCTAGGTATGTCACAATTTAAATCAAGAGACATCTATCTAGTGCTTTTATATGAAGTAGGAGGAACACAGATTTACCAAACACATTTCTTTCTTTCTTTCTTTTTTTAAGATTTTATTTATTTGACAGAGAGATCACAAGTAGGCAGAGAGGCAGGCAGAGAGAGAGGGGGAAGCAGGCCCCCAACAAAGCAGACAGCCCAATGTGGGGCTGGCTTGATCCCAGGACTCTGAGACCATGACCTGAGCCAAAGGCAGATGCTTAATCCACTGAGCCACCCAGGCGTCCCATCCCAAACACATTTCTATACTAGAGACAAATGGGGATGAGGAGTGAGGTTTTCCAAAGTGAAATAGGTGAAGCTCTGGAAGTGAGGTGAGGTGTAGAAGGTCATGGGGGCTTGGGGAGCAATGTGGCAGCAGGGGTCACTTCTGAGCTGCGCCCTTCTTGCAAAAAAGTACATCAATAGCTTGAGATAGGGTGGGTGCAGAAGGCGTCAAGAAGAATGTGGGTCTAGTGTGGTATGTGTTTTTGTTTCATTTTGTTTAAAGTAGAAAAGTTAATATGGTAAATAAAGCTCAAGAGGTTGAGGCCCCATGACCCTGGGCTCCCAGTGGTACTTAGTTGAGCAGACTGGAAATTCCCAAGGTCCTGGGGTGGGGGTTACAAGGTCATAGCCATTCTGGGACCATCAAACTGGTGGTCAAACTGGAGGACAAAAGAGATGGAGAGCCCCTGGACAGAGGTAGTGGAATAGGGCCAGAGTCCAGGCAGATGGTAAGGAGGGCAGGACTTGACCCATTGGTGGCAGTGAGGGTAGGAAGCACTTCGAAGGGACTGGATGAAGGCTGAGAAACAGTAATGCTTATAAGTTCCAGGCAAGAAGAATGAACATGCCATTGGAAAGTGCAGAGAAGGTAGTGATGAAAAGATCTGGATTTTGAACACAGTTGGGAGATGTTCTCTGGTGGAGAGATCCAGTGGGAAGTTGGGAGTGGTTTGGCTTAAGATGGAGCTCTGTGAGCCAACGACTCAGAGGTGAGATGGAAGTTTAAGGGTGTTGCAAGCCTTCCTGGGCATAAATTCAAGAATACCCTGCACAAAAGATTTCCTCCAAAGCCTTTCTTTAAGCTAGGGTTGGGAGAGAGAATCACTCATTAGAACCTGCAATCTGGGTCGCAACAAACAGCACTCGTTTTCTGCCTCTAATCCGTAGAGGAGAATCCTGCACAGGACCCAGGACAGCGGCAGCAGAAAGTAAGTGCGGCCTGTCGCTGTTGACTGTTGGTGCCGGCACTGTGGAGTTTCACGCCCCGGTACCCGCCTCTCCTTATTTCCCACACACATGGTTATGAAGGTGGCTCAACAGAACCCAGGAACGAAAACTAACCAACTCACAAAAAGAGGGCTCAGCCTGATTCTGTCCCCTTTGCCGCGCGCAGAGCACCTGGGCAACCCCTCTCCCCCGTCATCTTTATACCCCGTGTCCAGATCACTAGGTTGGACACCCCTCACAACGACAGAAGACGGAGGTGCCCATCTCGTGGCGTGTGGGTAACAAATCCTGGTAAAGCGTACCTCGACGCGGCAGAACGGTATTAAGCTAATTTAGCGCAAGCCTCGGAACTTCTTATACTTAAATAAGCCGTGTATTACCATGGTAATTCCTCAGTCGAGCAGGTGAGTGTGGCATGGGTTCCCAATCCTGAAACAGAGAGAGAGAGCCCAGTTCTCCGCATCGCCTGGGGGCGGCGCCCCCGCGCCCATCCCTGCCGCCTACCCGGCTGCCTCCGCACTGGCCCGCGAACCGTCGCAGGCCGGGGACTTCGCCACGCTTCTCGGGAGCCCCAGACGCTCAGGGGAGCCCGCGGGGTTAGGGGGCAGCCAGCCACCCAGCCGCCGCCACGCGGAGCCTGGGCACCCACCGAACCGAGGCCGCGAGCCGCGTGACTCACGGCAAGCACGCCCCGGAGTCTGGGGGGCGCCGGGCTCGTGGGCGCCGGCGGGGCCGCGCGCACAAACGCCGGGCTGGGCGCGCCGCGGGGGGCGGGGCCGCGTGGTGTTTACCTGTTGCTAGGACACCGGGGCCCGGCGCCCAGCGGTTGGGCCCGGCGGGACAGTCGGTCCGCGGTCCCCTGCCGGCCTCGCCGCGCTAGCTGGGTCACTTCACCTAGCGCGACGGCCACGAGTGCCGAGAAGCCCAGCCTCGCGCTGGGAGCCTGGACCTGGCGGAGCTCGGGCGGGTGTGGTACTTGGCCTTGGAGTAGGCGGGTTCCGCCTTAGGAGCCCCGCCACTCACTGGCTGACCTAAGTCATCGAAGATTCCAGAACCTTTTTTGGAAAATGACATGCAGCCTTGGAGGGATGAAGTGAGAAAAATAGGGGGAAGTGTTCATAAAGAGCCTGGTACAGGCCCCAAGAGAGTAAAGGCCTGAAAAAAGGTTCTTTGGCCCTGACTAAGGAAGGCTACACAATAGGAGCTGTTCTGCTTCTGACCTTGTGAGTTTAACCCAATAGATGTTTACTTGTGTTCTCCACAGTTTGCAACCTTTTTTTAGACTCATTTTTGTATGCCGCAGCAGTGTAAGACGCGCTAATGGACTAATGGCCATGATTCAGTAGAAGTACCCTCTTCATTCTAGCAAGCCTTGCCCCTTCTTCCTTCTCCTTGATGTCTGAGCCTAAGTTAGTGTTGCTCTCCCCTTCCCCTCCTCCTCCTCTAAGTCTCCGCACTTGTTTCTGATATGTGCATTATGCCCCTTGCTTATCCGCGCATCTCTCAGTCATCTCATGTCTGCCTCCTGCTGCACTTCAAGTGTTGGCTGATCTCAAAGTCCAGTCCTAAGTTCTCTGCTGTTGTGCCTCAGTGTCTCCTCACTGATGGCTCATCTGATAATGTCAGTGACTACCTCTCAGGAGGACCTAGCCCCCAGCAGTAAGAATGGCCTCCAGCTGAACTCCAGTCTTCAGGTCGCAAGATTCTCTGGACTTAGGGCATCTCTCCCTCTGTTAGTCGCTCAGTTTGTTGTCAGTGGCAACACTGCTCTCCCAGTCTCTTGGCCCTCCGTCATCTCTAACTCCTCTCTCCAATGAGGAGTCCAAAGCCTGAGTATTCCTTGTAGATTCCTTTATGGATCCTTCCCCTTGACATTTTCATCATTCTAAACTAGACCTTCATTTCGTATTGCAGATAGGAGTTAACACTGAAGGAG